>JALKBU010000737.1:0-26483 GCA_023091735.1 Trichomonas tenax | reverse complement strand
CTCGTTGATGATAGAGTTGTGGCTCGTCAACAACACTAACCTGGATGTATTGGTTAGACAACAAAGATATTTATGACACTTTTTATAAAGGTGACAATTTGCCCGCGCAAAAAGTGATAATTTATTTTTAAAAGTGACTTTAAGGGTCCCCTGTCACTTTTTGGTGTTCACTTTTGTCATAGACTCAATAAAAATGTATAAACACATAGAATATGCAATAATTTCATTTAAAAACCTAATTTATCAGATTGAAATTATTAATTTGAGATGAGATCATTCTTACAATAACGTATGAAGAGATGCATTAGGTAATAATGATTTCAAGTCCTTTTTAATCATCCCCATTAATACTAAAATGATGCTTGATATATTGAATGAATAAAGGTTTCATGGATGAAAGCTTTTGAAAATTTATCAGATAGTGCCCAGCTCTATAATATTCAATATACGAAAATTCAAAAAAAAAAAAAAAAATCATTTCGATATGAAAAATCAAATTAGGTAAAATTATACCGAAATGTTTGATTCATGGATAACTTTATGAAGATTACAAAAGAGTTGCATACATACAATGTATAAATAAACAAAAATTATAACTGATCAATATGATTACAAAAATCTACGAGGTGAAGGAATATTCGTACTCTTGCTGACTCGAAGGGCTTTTCTTGGGCTACGCTTCGGAAATGGAGTTCTTCCATTTAAATTTGTTTCTGGTTTTGGCTCAGAAACAGGTGTATTGAGCTGAATCTGCTTCGGCTCATGGATTTTTTTGAGTCGATTGAGCATTATTTGCTTTTCTTGCTTAACTTTCTGCAATTGGATAATTTTGCTTTTTAGTGGCTCAAGTTTATTCTGTACTAAATGAGCGACGAACACCGATTCGTCTGTAATGGTTTTCTGAATTTCTTTCAAATCGCGAACTTCGGAATTTTCGATTTCTGTTAAGTACGAAGTAAGAGCTTGTATCGAGTTCTCATTATTTATGCACTTATTGTAAAGATCAGATGCCACTATTTCTTCGTACTTCTTTTGTTTTTTGTTATATTCGTCAGTTAATTTTGCAACTAAAGCAGAAACTCTTTCACAAACTGCTTTATTTTGTTTAAGTTCTGCACTGAGAGCGTCCTTGACTTGGTTAGATTTAGTTCTACGAAGCTGGGCAAGTTCTTTTGTAATTTCATTCAGTTGTTCTTGACTTTTATGAACCATTTGCGATGGAATGTTCCTCAATTCCATAGACACAGCTCTGTACCGCTTCGCAAGCTCCGCATTTTGTGTCTGAAAATAAGAAATATCGTTCAAAAGCATTTCTTTGTGAGCCGCCATCGAAACTTCCTTATCGATGACGTGTAGTTTGGCCTTGCTGGATCGCGTGAGAAAACAAAAAGCTTCTTGTGGCATCTCGACTTCTGCCATGAAAAAGTTATATAAACGAAATTTTTGGCACTTTTGATTAGATTTTGATGATTCAATATTATCACTTTTACTGTCACATTTTTGTAAAGAACATTTTAATGTTCTTGCAAAAATATCAAGGAATATACCGGAACCTTAATTTGTTTTTGTCATGTAAAGTAGTCAATGTTTTGTCTTTCAACTTTAAAGCATTGCTCTTTTGTTATATGCTGAAGTGTAAGCGTAACGTAAACCATAAAACCGACTTTTTGACACTTTACATCACTGTCAATATTTTGTTACATTTAAAAAATAATGCACAAGAAGTCTCAATTTTCATCACAGTTATGTGAAATGCGGCTCCCACTATTGTGGCTTTTATGTGATGTTTCACGGTAGATCTGTGTAACATATCTCTCAATTCGCACTAAATTGGAGATTCATCAACCAGATTTCGGGTTAAAATCAGCCGAAATATTGCCAACAAAATGCTTGTATTCTGTGTATGTTAAATATTGGTTACCAGTAGTTGGAATCAATAGATATCTTACGTTTGATTCCTTATACCAATAATTATCATTAAAAACCAACAGAATATACTTTAAAGTTATTGCTTTCTACATCCAAAGATGAAAAGGTCTTCAAATACAACATTTTTGATTTTTGATAAATATTGTTCAAATCATGAACTGGGAATATGTTTGATGTAGAATTTATTTGAATATAAATTTGACTATTATATTTATGCATGTTGATTGTAGTAATTAATTTTCGCTGGATAATTTCGCATTCGTCGAGTAGTGATTTTTAAAGTGTTTATGTGTTTACATCATCGTTGTGATATCATTACAAGACTCTGATGACTTGTGCTCTATTTTTGTATAAAAAGTGTAAAGAAAAATTATTTATTTTATGAGGTCTCAAGTAACTGCTGAACTGCAGCAACTAGAGAACAAAACTCGATCCCTTCGTGATTCCCTGAGCAACTCCTTGACACTCAATAGCACAATGATCGCAGAAAACCCTTCTCTCAAGGATAAATATTATGAAGCAAAATTAAACCACATGAGACATACTTTTGATTTGTGGAAGGACTCTTTACTCCGCGAGCTGATCACCGCTGATACGTTAACACGCTCTCCAACAGCTTCTTCGCCTAAGAAACATTCCGTTACTTCGCCAAAACACGTTTCTTCGCCAACAAGATCACCACACAAGCATGTTTGTAACCCAAGCGCATTGAGCATGAGTAAATTGTCGCCAAAAAAGCAGCATTCGAGAAATTCACCCAGCAAGCATGTTTCAAGATCTAGTCATCATCGCCATAGATCAGGACACAATAGGCATCATAATTTGTCCTCGCTGCACAATTATGAGCAAGAATCTGTTGGTTCTAAATTCGATTACACTGCATCAGAGCGTGATTTGCAGTATTCTGAACGCGATGCTGGATCTGTTTTTGATTATACAGCTTCTGAGCCAAAACAAGAAGTAGAGGAAGATAAGCAATCAAAATATGACTACACAGCATCAGAACCAGAGCCAGAAGAGAAAGACTCAGCTGGATCAGTTTTTGACTACACAGCGTCTGAAAATGAAGGTCATGATAATGACGAACTTAGCGCAGGCGATAAATTCGATTATACTGTCTCTGATGGTGAAGAGGTACATCACTCATACGGATCTACTCAACAGAAACCAACAAGAACAAACAGATCACAAATAAATTCCAGAAAAGACGTTGCAACAGAGCCACATCGTCGTACAAACCAACAGAAGACTTCAGCGAAAAATCAACCTCCAAATCCCGAAGACTCTGTTTCAGACGCATTCAATAATGACGAAGTTCCAAAACGCTCGACAAAACAATCTCCAAAGCAGACTTGGCCATATCCAAAGCCAAAACTATACAAAACACCAACAGCAGGAAGTCCAAAAAAAGAACCTTCGTCGGCGCCGCAAGAAAATGAGCCTGTTGCCCGCGACGTCGACGTAGATATGACTCAGCAACGTTTGTCAGATGAAATACATGATGCATCTTTATCAAACTCGAATCATGAAAATATTACGCCAATTTCTTCGCCAAAGCAAACGAGTAAGGAGCAACCAGCAGTTGCACACAATGAAGAAATCTTCCATGATGAAGATTTCGTTAATCCTGAAGAAGAAGAGGAAGAAGAAGATTTCTTCCAACAAATTATTTGGTCTAAGAAACTTCCAAACTACATTCCATACGAATTCGATAGTGAAGCTGATAGACAGTATCTTGGCAGATTCAGAGAAAGCTTAGCACTTGATTCTGATCCACACAGAAAAGTTCATTTTGAGAAAGTCCAAAATAACTAATATCATTGTTCATTTTTTTTTTTCGCTATTAAACCATATCTATTTCGTCTACATCACATGTGACTGTTAATATAAAATATTTGATAACCAAAAAATAAATCAATTTTGGCTGTAATGTTTTGCCTGTCAAATAGGGAAACCTTACAATGTCAGATTTTCAATTGGAAAAAAATCAATCAGTTCTATGCATATAATATATGTTCTGAGAAACAGACATTATGAATAGATTATATAGATGAATATTTTCAAGAGAATTAACAAAGATGTGGCAGTTATATTGATTCAAAAATTATAAATTTAGAAGCGACCAAAACTGATGAATTTAGAATATCACACATATGCGATATATGCACTTTTTGTATCAATTTTTTGACATGTATCGTCTATATATAACTGTAATGCTGTTAGCAATGATATATTAAATTTTTTAAAATTGAAATAATTTGTAAAGTTTGGATTTATTTTTATCTTTGTCTTCCGTTTTTGGCTATATTTTTGGTCAATCAAGCTTAACCCATTCAACTAAACCCACAACTGGGCAAAACTGTCTTCCAGAAATATAATTTTAACTCATAATAAATCAGAAAATCTCTATATTTTTAAATATCATTTTATATACTACTAACTTATCACTGAATGGAATGCAATGATGCTTATATACTATTTGATGCCCTTTTGTTGATTTAATTTGTAATTTGATGCTAAATTGTAAATTATGGATCAATATAAGTGACAATAGTAATATCCAACCAGATGGCATGTATTCTCATCATCAATTAAACATATTGATCATACTGGCATTGCTATCTGTTTCGATCTGCAAAAAAAACTGCATTTCTTGCATGCCTTCAAATATTATGCCTCAATGTGAGTTTAACTCAATGCATTAGAATGCATAATTCCCTCGCCCAAAATCACCAAAAACTAAATATCGTTTTCGCCAAATGGGAAAGGGCTTTCAGAATGCGTCATTTTCGATCATAGAAGCTGAATCCGTCGGCATCTTTTTGGCATAAAACTGTTCTCGCCTCCCTCAATTCTCTCTCAAAAAGCTAATTCGAAGATAAAACAAATCACAAGCAAAACCCTCTTAATTTAAAAAACTTGGCTTTAGCTTTAAAAACAAAACCAAATTAGCAAGCTTAAATAGAAATAAAGATATTATATTTATATAAATTAAAATTTAGGAGCCAAATAGTCTATAAATATGTATTCTGTGAAGAAAAACAGCGTTTGCACGATCACAAAGTCCATAAATGATAAAAGACTGGCTGGACAGTCATCCATTAGCGCCAGGCTTTTCATATGTGAAGTTTGTTGCTGCGTCAGAGCCTTCGCAGCAACAGTCTGAGAACAAAAAGTACTATATTGAGGGTTATGCTGCAAAATTAATTCGCGCAACATTAATGAGATCGGGATATACTGAAACAAAAAAGTATCACGAAGCAAACCTCATTGTCGGGAGTGCAATTGATCCATCAGGTTACGGAAAAACAAAAGTTCATCAAAGAATGAACCATTATATTTACACATTTTCATTAGGATCCAAAGATGGATACCACGATGTCATTTCTGCACTCGCAGCACGCGTTGGACCGCTTCCTTTCTATCCAGAGACATTTCATCTTCCGCGCGATAAATCTTTGTTAACGAAAGCGTTCCCAAAGCATAAGTACTGGATTGCAAAGCCAGCCGGTGGATCTCGCGGTAATGGAATTCAAGTGATTGATTCACTCAAATCTCTTAAAGGAGGCGACATTGTTGTCCAGCATTATGTCGATCGCCCGATGTTGATTAATGGCCTAAAGTTCGAT
Source organism: Trichomonas tenax (assembly GCA_023091735.1). Lineage (NCBI taxonomy): Eukaryota > Parabasalia > Trichomonadida > Trichomonadidae > Trichomonas > Trichomonas tenax. Next base: position 20,925 of record JALKBU010000737.1, on the reverse strand, counting down.
CTTAGGTTCTATGTTGGTGTCACGTCACTTGATCCGCTCACAGTCTTCTTGTTCGACAATGGTCTCGTGAGACTTGCGACATCAAAGTATGACGACAATATCCAAGATTTGTCGAATCTTGGAGCGCATCTGACGAACTTCAGCATCAACAAAAACTATGAAGGATATGTTGCAACGAATGATGTCTCTAAGGATGGCTCAGGAAACAAATGGTCGCACAAGCCATTCTGGCCATGGCTTACTAAGAATGGATATGATGCTGACAAGATCCGCCACAAGATTGAAGATGCAATAACAACAGTTGTCATCGCTGCAACGAAGCCATTGCGTCGCCAGCGAAATCCATTCATTTCTTTCGAGATATTCGGCTTCGATGTAATGCTTGATGAAGAACAAAATGTTTATGTTCTTGAAGTCAACGTCAGCCCTGCCATGGGTACATCAAGTGAGCTCGACAGAGTAATCAAAGAGCCTGTTGTTAAAGATATATTCAACATGGCTTTGATTCCTTCTGATCCAAACGTTGCAACAATGTTAAGCAATCTTCCAATAAATGAACCAGCAGGTGATTATCTCGCATTGTACAAATACGAGTCCAGCCTTCAGAGATGCGGTGCTTTCAGACCAATATTCCCTGTCCCAGCAAGAGTATCGTTCGAGAAGATGCTCGATAAGCCAACAAGAAGAGATGAATTGCTCGCTACTTATGTTGCTTTGAACACTGAGGATAGAATCAAGCTTTTGAAGTCAATGAGAGTTGAATACGAAAAGTGGTTCAAGAGTCAGCTTCCAAAGCCACAATGATAAAAGACTGTATGTTTTTTTTCTTCAAATTATCAATTCATAATTTCGAAACTGTCAAAATCGATCAATATTCATATCCAACGATATGCCAATGCTTTGCTATATCAAATTTAGCAAAATTATAGGTCAAAATATCTTTTGATAATATCAAATATCGAAAAGTGACAATTTGAATAAGTGTTCAAGAATTGAAATTCAATTGTTATTTATAGTTTCATACTCGATAGATAGCACTGGTTATTGATTTTAGAAATAAATTGTGATTTTCATGTCATCTAATGAGAATCAAATCTGAAGATGCACAGAGTTAAAATATCTATGCTCAGGAGAATCTTGTTCTGGTTGAGGAACTTACTCAACCTTGCAACAAAAAACAGTTATCTTCAATCTGCTTGTTTATTGTGCAAGATGCATTGATCCTTAGTCTCAATGATGAGTCAAGTAATTACATTATGCTTATCCATGATATTTGGCAATATTAAAAAGAAGATAAAAAACATTGATGTCTATACACTTTGAGATACCAATAAATATGTTCTGGTACATGTGCGCAATACTGTTATAATTGTGACAATGAATGAATCCGAATTTTATTGCAACAATCAGCAAAACATTGAAAAGAATTTGGTTACTTCGTGTTTTTATCATTGCAAATTGTATGGGCTACATACGTATGTCTTCGTTTTAAGTATTGGATTAACAATTCACATTTTTTCATGAAAATTTCTTAGAGCGTTTAAGGGTCCGTTATGGCCAAACTTCCTGTATCGTCCTTCACTTTTTTGATAAATTTTTAACTTATTTAGGTACAAGAAAATGTTAAAAAATCACCAAAAAACAACCTTCTTGAATTTGTTTTCTCTCATGCTAAGGATTAATTGCTTGGAGTATCGCAGCTCAATTTCAACTTTTTAATTATAATATTAATAATCAGCGGGAAAAGGTGAAATCATTTACCATTTTAATAGCCACTTGAATATATACATGCTAAAAATATGCTGATAATTGTAAAGTAGTAAAATAAACATGCAAATCACAATGAAATCCTGCTGTTTCTTCGCGTTCAATTTGTTTGATGCATTAAACAGTTACTATAGCCTATGATATCTATGTTATTTCAATTAGGTGCTTTGGTATCCATAAATAACACGAATTCTTGCACCTAAATTTATGGATAGCTCTACATTGATTCTAGGCTTTCGCTTGCAAAATAGGATTTACAAGATCAGGATCATTGCAATTACTCTTATTGGGAAATTTGAAAATACTTGGAACAATATAACGAATTCATTCGATGCCATATACAGAAAACTGGCATTTGTAATGATGCAATTGATTAGAGAAGCAATTTGACCAACAAGAGAAAGAATCTTTTTTGTTGGATAAAAATTAATCATTAAATCATCACCACAAGAACCCCAGAAATAAAAATGTCCCAGCAATACTATAGCTGCATTAATGAACATCGAAATAACAGTTGTCACTGCAGAAGTCGAAATTACTTTTTTGTGTGTTGTTGCTGGTAACGATTTCGCAATTTCACACAGAAAAGGTTGTTCCCACATGACAACCAACCATATGGCAAAAGTACGAGTTGTTTCCCAGAAGTCTTCGCCGTGAAAAACGAGTTTTTTGTTTGGATCAAAACCATCTTCTTTTATCGATTTGGTGAAGAAATAGATCATCACAGCTATGACCACTATGACAGCTATGTTCGCTTTGAAGAAGTAATACTTGAAATTGACGAATTCTCGAATAAATATTGTCGGTAATGAGAAAATTGAGCAAATAACTAAATATACAATGTTTTTGTTCAAAATACTGTATCATATCCATAGATAGGAATTAAAATGGTCCTTAAAGTAGAATTTATTGAATTCATTAATCGAATTGAAGAATCCGCAAGCGTTGCTATGAAAACGCAGCGCACAAAGATGTATCCAAGTCCATATGTGTCTCTCACAATGTCTGTGTAACAGTTTCCATGATTATAGCACCAAGTTCTAATGAATAATGAAGAAGCAAGAATATTAACTAAGCAGGCTAATAGCAGTGAAGTACTACCGTTGAGGATACCAACATCATAAATGAAATTCATTCTCAATGAATCAGATCTCATCAACAAACACAAAATCATCGAAACTTCAGTGAACCATGATACCCTTTCGCTGTCGTGAAGGAACAGTTTCTTTTGTGATCCGACGGTGGATCGGTACTGTTCTAACAACATATCTCCACCTTCCATTTTCTATATTGTTTTAGATACGGGCGTGAAAGCATTCTCAAAATTTTGAATTAATGTCTAAAAACGATTATTTTTGAGTTGAAAATAATCGTTTGTGCTTAATTTGAAACATATGAATCCGAAATTTGCCTAAATGGGTTTTCTGTATCATAAGTGATCTAATTTTAACAAAATTTTGTGCATTTTGATACAGTCTGAAAGAGAACGTTTTTCATTCAAATGAACTACAAAAGAACATAAATTATCTTCTAACTAATGGTATTCTCTACTAAATCAGAGCTTTCATCGACTATAACTTTCATTTGCACTGCACAGAGATCTCAACAATGATATAATGAATTCATCACAAAATTCGATGAAGCAGCATGACCAATAAGTCATTGATAAGCCAAGTAGCTAGTTTTTCATGTGTATATTTTCTATTACTTATATGTCAAAACATAAAAACTAAAAAATTAATCATCAATAATTTGTTGCGAACTAAACAATAGAGATCCATAAATATTTAAAGATATAAACATTGTTTTACATAACATACAATAACAAATATAACATAAATTATGGATTATTGAATATCATTGTTTTGATGACTTCATTTATCAATTCTTTGTCGTCAACGAATGGGAATAATATGCAATTCTCGATCCTGACATACAATGAAAGCAGATCTTGCATATTTCCAATGTGATAACTATTCTCGAAGAAACTCCTGAATCTGAAAACACTAATGAATAATCTCGACATTGCAATCATTACAGCTTCTTCACTTCTATTATCATTCGGAAGGAAGCAACGCCAGAAGAAGTACTTTTCCGTTTTATCATCGAAACCATGAATTGATTGAATAAAGAAGAAGAACATCTGCAAAATCTTGTCGAAAGTTCCTTTTGATTTGATTTTATCCAATTCAACAGTGAGAAGTAATTGAGAACATAATGATGTCAATCTCGATGGAGGACGTAATGCTCTGAACTTTGGCTCCTCTCTAAACTCTTTGATGCGAGTTATCATTTTATTAATTAACTTATTATTCGCTAAAGAGAACTCCATAATGAACTTATTAAGGGATCCTAACAAAGCTTCGCAAACGCAAAGTGAGAAAGGATATTCTTCAAACTTGATGATTGATAAATACTGCCTGAGATCATTGTTCAATAAATCCTTGTTGAATGGTGACTTAAGCTTTGGTTCAACAATATTCATCATCAATCGCGTGTGCGAAGCAATTGCATCATTTTGTATTGGAAGAAGAATTTGTATATATTGCTCAATTTTTTTGTTCTGTTGACATATATTGATGTAGTTCTCTAAGTAATCAGTTGTTGCCTTCATTCCTGATATTTCGTACCTTAAAGCATAAATCCTAAACTCATCGTTGATCCAAGGAATATCTTGATCGTGATTAAATATTTCATCAATCGGATTATTTCCTTTATCAGTGATTTTTTGCCTGAATTTAGCGTATTTTGATGGAATACTTTTATCGTCTGTTTCTGCGTGTGGTTCTGCGTATTTGTAGATATTTGAATGGAGATCAAAAGTAAATGGACAATATCCATTTCTAAATAGTGCGATTGAGTTGTCTACGAGTTGTTGAAGCGGTCTACTGAGATTATCTTCCTTTAATATTTCGAGAAGAACGACAACATCGCGATCTGAGAAAACTAAAGGAATTTTGAAAAGAACTTTTGAATCTATAGGATCTGGGATCGCTTTTGTAACGAATTTCTGCGATATTATGCACGTATAAATAGATTCATCAATTCTGGAAAAAACATTTGAAACAATAACAAGAATTTGGGTAGGAATGTATTTCTTGGTTCTATATCTATTGAAATTTGCTGTAAATGTTGAAGATAAGAATTGAAAACAGCGAGATTTCGAAGTCCCATACAAATTAGTCAATATTTTCGTATGATATTCAGTTAAATTTACATTTGAGTCGAAAAGAGATAATTTTACAGCGTCTAAAATATATCTTTCTTTAAGATTCGATAATGTAAAATGCTGAAACAATAATTCGAAGAAAGTAGACCAAAAAGGATAAGCACAGTCAAAATATGAAGCGAGCATCGCCTCAAAAATGTGCTCACTGTCCTTTTTGTCTATGAAATCCATCAAAAACTCGTATCCAAGCTTACACATTGCTTGAGTGTTGAAAAACGAATACAAAGCTGGAAAAGTTGACAATCCGAATAATGTATGTAACGAAAGATCATTGTGAAAATATTCATTAACTTGATTAGCGAATTTTTTATGGTCATCATGTATTCTTTGTATGACGTACATCAATGACTGCGATACTGTTTGCTTAAAATGATTAACAATTCGCAATGGCTGCATAAATGCGCATTTAAACATTTCTTGATAACTCGGGCAATCGAAAAAGTTGAAATCTTCGGACTGAGAGAGGTTCATTAGGCAAATGGATCTCGAAATTATAACTGTATCGAGAACATTCGTCCATAATTCTTGACTTCGTTTCTTGATTAAGCTATCGAAGTTGATTGCAAAGATGTTTCTGTAGTATTTGTATTTCTCACGAAGAATTTGAATGTCGCTGCACTTTTGTTCATCGAATTTGGAAGCTTCTTCAACGAAGAAGTCCATCAAAAAAAAAATCTAAAATCGGATCTCAACAAAGCAAAAAGAGCCACCTTTGTCTAAAATAATGAAATTTCTAAACAAAAACTCTCTAGTTTTTTGAATGATATTGACGACATTTTTTATTAATAATAACAGCGACTTTAGACTATATCATGCACTTATCTTCCATCTTTTTCATTGAACAATAGTATAGAGAGCACATATCAGTCAATAATATAAAATCACAAATTATATCTTCTAAAAATTAACTTTGGATTTATAGGCTAAAGAAGCAACAATGAATATTTCATAAATTCAATGAGATATCAGTCATATCATAAAAAATATAATTTCGGACATAATGGCTTGTCTAAAATTTATACGCAAAGTCGGCGAAACTCGTTTTTTAACTCACTGGATTAACTTCTTGCTAATTTATTGAACCCCAATGTACAAAATCCTGTTGTGCATGATATATTAAAGAATTAGCTAACAAAGTCTATATTTCATTAAAATATTAGATATATCTTGCATCAAAAAAATTGATTTGCCATGATGTGCTTTACTCATTATAATATATTATATTCCCATTGTATAGCATTTTTATAACGTAAAATATATTGTTGTCGATGATAAATAGGTAAATCTAATCACAAATATGTTTTTTTTTTGAAAAAAGTATTCCAAATGTTCACACATAAGCTCTGTGTGTTATTCTCCCAAAAATAATGATGATTCTTTTCAAATTTTCCTGCTCTATTCTTCTCAATTTAATAAATTTGTCAAATTTAGCCGCGCAAAAAGAGTCATCATTATTTTTGAATATTTTAATGTTACAATCTCTTCGATTCAGTGTGCATTATCCTGAACTTTCAATTTGTATATAAGTTGATGAAGAGGAAAATATGACATTTTCAGCTACTGATAGAAATAAAGTCAATAAAAATATAATAGAAAGTGTCTGTGCATATATGGCTTCGATATATCTTCTGCAAATTATAGCTTTGAAATTTAGTCGTTTAAAATATGTTGGAGATTTTAAAAAATAAAGATGCGTCACATCTCATTTTCTAAATAGGAACTAATGTGTTCTTATTCTAAAACTGCAATCACATTGTTTGTGTTATCATTATCAAATGATATTATATAACAAATAAAGATATTCCAAAATTGCAAATTAAATTATTAAAATTCTACGATATTTAATCAATTGGGTTATATACTATAAGAGTTAAATATCATTTCTCTAATATAATTTTTATTTTAACACATATACATAAATAATTGCGGCTGTGATCGCAACAGCAAAGATAAGGAAGCAAACGGATATATATCCCCACTTCTCCTTATGCTTGAATGCCTTCGAAGATGTGCTCATTAGCTCCGTGGAAGTACTCACTGCAGGTCTTGCAAAACATTCCAATAGTAAAAATGGCAAGGAAAGTTAATGATTTTGTTGGGGTCACATTAAACATCGAAACGGTTTCCACAGCTGCCAAATAAATGTAGCATTCATTGGTAATCAGGCAGTTAAGTATATTGGCGAATTGAGCAACATTTGTGATAATATTCTTTTCAGGATAAAAATTAACCATTAATTCCTCATCAGTCGATCCCCAGAAGCAAAAGTGTCCAAATAAGGAAATCGCAAAGTTGACAATGACTGCGACTGTTGTTGCGCCCGCTATTGTTCCAATCATGGAATTTTGAGTTGTGTTTGGAAGCGATTTGACAATACCACAGATGAATGGCTGACCCCAGAATATGACTAACCATGTTGCACCGCCATGAATTGTCTCCCAGAACGTCAAGAACCAATTGTGAACTTATAATCTTCAAGCAACATATCATCACCATGCATGATGTTTTTTAGAAAAATTTTGGAGATAAAATTGAGTATTAATTTAATGGATATTTTTATAATTTTTTTTTGTTTTTTGAGACAGGCTTTGAAATGTTTGAAAGCGATATTCAATTTTTATAATTTTTTGAGAACTATAACTGCATACTTTTCTCAATCAAAATATTCTCTGTTCACTACAAAACACATAAATTATCAATAAGGATGCAACTTTGGAAGATATTTTGGATTCTGGATGGAAATAAAAACATTCTAGAAGATATTCTGGAAATAATTTTGGAATGGAAAAATTTTTAATAAATAGTATAAGCAGTGTTAGATATGCATAATACATAGTCAAGATATTAGTATTAGCCTGTATTTATTATGATAAAGCAAAAATGAAGACTCCACTTATTTTCTCATTGACCTTTTTGAGTTTTGCGATTTTTAACGAGTAACCCTCTTTCCTCGACGAATCTGATGAAAAATTTACGTGCTTTTTGTGAGTGCTGATTCTAGTGGTGCAATCTGTTTCATGATCTTAGCAAGATATTACTTAATCAAGATATGATTACAAACAGAAACCCATTACAAATCATTAATGGGCTTCTGTTATGAATCTCATTGATGATTATAACAAATACATCTCATTATTATAGCGTTCGCTCGCTTATTTTTTGTAGTGTTCCCCTAGAAAAATCAAAAAATAGAAAAGAAAAAATATGCTACGCGCGCAAGTCAAACGGCATTCCTTTGCCCATACATCGAGCATACCTAAAGTTATGCTACCTCATGTTCACACAAAATTTGCTCATTGGTAACATTACATATCAAATTTTCGACTTTACATGACAAATATCAGATAATAAGTGTCAAAAATAGTAACTTTCGTTATTTTACATGTCGAAATTCGATGAAATCTCATTGAGGGATGGAGATCCTCAAGTTAAACAGACAAGCAAATGCTATAAACATACTCAGCACCCCTGAAAAGCACCAATTTCTTATTAAAATAAATGGAAATACTAAATAAGTTAAATTATTGCTTTTTTAAAAATACAAAAACAGAGTCTCATATTCTTAAAATAATAATCGATAATCACACTGTTTATGAATGTATTAATTATAATTGATTTTGTTAATATATTTATAAAGTTTGCGTTTTAATATAGGCTACATCTATATTATTAACATGCAGTTATACCTACAATAGATAAGAGAAGAGCTTCCATCATCTTCCAATACAAGATAGTGTTTGTTTAAGCAAAATCATATTGGATGAGCGGATTGGTCTTTGTTTGCAGAGATATTATTGATACCACTGTAAACAGAAACCCAGAAAGGCACGTAAATGTTTTATCAGATCAGATCTGATCTATAGGAGGGTCACTCGTTAAAAAGCGCAAAACTCAAAAGAGTAAACGAGAAAAAATTCAAGGCTTCAAAATGAAAAAAAATAAATGAAAACGCGATCGAACAATTTACTTTTGTCAATGAAAAATAAATTATCCAATTATACCACGTAATTTATATTATTTGCAATTAAATAAATAACTTAAAATGATAAAAATGATTAGATGGTACAATTTGTGCAAACACAATTTCGAAAAAAAAATGCCCTTGATATGCTATTCTGCATTTGAGGTAGGTGTCAAACACGCCCAGCTCTCAAAATTCTCAATTGATTGAAATGTCTTTCAATTGATTCTGAAGGTTATAGCTATAACAAAAGTCAATATTTGAGTTCTAAACAAATGTTTTGAATAGTCATATAAAATTTATTTGATTTTTGATGTGATAATATTCATGTGATATCAAAATACTACATTATTCACTAGTTTTCAACTTACAACAAACGAAAAATGTGATTTGAATATTAATTCAAAATTTTAAAACAAAATTTACTTAATATTAATTCTAGAATCATTTTAACATAATGTTGTTTTTCTAGAACAAATAATTTTTATGGAACTTCCATGAAGTTCTGCACATGTTGTCTAGAATCATGTGCAGGTTATTAATTTCAAGTTTTAAAAATATCTTCCTGACTTCCAGGAACTGGTTAATTGAATGAAAAAAGAAGTGATTTGAGAGTGCTTCCAGCTTCTTTCCATCAAGAAGATATTTCCTATCAGATGTAAAGCGCTCGTTGACAAAAACATGAATACGAGTGCATTAAAACCAGCTTCCATTGAGAAACTGAGTGGCTATAATAAAATTGAAAAATTCTCTGTTTTTGTGACAAATAATAGGGTTTTACAAAAAAAATGTCGACATTTTATTTAATCAAGAAGTTTTAAAAAATGGAATCTGGAAAAATCCAGGATTATTTCCAAATTTGCATCCCTATTATCAATAACAATAAAAATCAAAATTTCCTTGTCAACAAAGCATCAAAAGTGATAACCAATCATCTTCACCATCATAAATCCAAATGCATTATTTTATATAATTATTTTGATGAACTAAGACACAAAAATAGAATATTATTGAAAACCCATCAATAAATTGACATCAAATGCTAATGAAACTTTGGTGAATTCCTTAACTCATTAAAGTAAATATATTACAAATAATAAAATTGTCCAACATATGAATATGAAATGAATTTCAAGTAGATTTTTTCACATGGTTCGCAAATGTTCTAACATATGCTACAAACCATCATATATTTTCCTATATAGGTCCCATTGAAGAGATCAGACTTGAAATAAGTTCTATGAAATTAAATAAGGAATTCGCTACAACAACAGTGTCTAAGGAAATAATATGTTGTTTCCTATCATCTGAAATGGCGTTGTTTTATGTTAAAGCTGGTGTAAAGTTTTTATGGATTCGAATTAAAGAATTTTGATGTGGATTAAAAATAAGGGCACTCCACTCCATTTTACGACATCCCTATGCATATGCACACATGGTTCAATTCGACTTTTCTCAATGAAACAATTTTTTTAAATTGGGCAAAATTTAAGAAAACTAAAAAAATGAGATATTTTCAAACAATAGAAAATATATGTTTATAAATAAAATATCCATAACTATATATATAAAATAAACAAACAAATTACACATGTATATAAAATCACTTAGCGAACAAACTTGACTGTGGCCTTGGCTTCAAAGGTGGCAATGTGAGCTTCTTGTTGGTGCTGATTGTAGGAATCTTAATCTTTGGTTGTGGTTTTCTGGACTGCTGAGCAGCGTATGATGTCATTGAAGCTCTTTCCTTTCTCGCTTCAGTCACCTTCTTCTGCTGAATAACATCTTTCTCATGCTGTGCATAAGCGAGTCTGTTCTTGACAGGTATGAGTGATTTCTCGAACTCGCCCTTGATGTTGTTCTTCTTCTTTTCGTAGGTTAACTGCATTGTCACCATATCATTTTCGAACTTCTTTTCGACTCTTGCAACAGCAACTTTATAATCTTCACTCATCTTGTAACCAGCTTGAGCAGCTTCTTCTTCCTCGCGAGCTTGGATCTGAGCACTCAGCAAAGCAGCTTCTTCGAACCTGTGTGCATTCATCAAACGCAAAGCTGTCTGACGCATCTCGATCAACTGCGGAGACGGTTTGTTGTACTTCAGAACTATCTTTTCTGAGTTCCATTCCTGCTCTAATTCCTCGAGTGCTTCTTGCTTCTTCATTTCAAGATCTGTGACATCAACTTCATGTTGTGCGTCGAGAACAATTTCCTGTTGCTGGAACTGAGTCTCTCTGTTCTGTATTTCAGATTGATAAAACTCGATTCTCTCTTCGATGCTCTTTTCGTTCTCTTCATCTTGAACAGCCTTCAGCTGCTCCTTCTCAGTTGATATCTTGTTGAGGATGTTATCCAAGTACATCGCATCTTCAATATATCCGTTCTTGATGCACTTGTCAACGTATTTCTTAATATCGGAAACTGTTTCATCGACAACTTTCTTCTTGTATCCAATGATTGAAGCGCCACACATAGCGATGTATGTTACGCTGTCTTTTGGATGCGTGACCATCTTCTGAAGATTTGGCGGCATTTGCGATTCTCCTTCTTCGATCTGGCGTTGCTGTTCTTCTGTCATCTTCTGTGTTGCATTCTGTGAGCGGGAACTTGCATTCTGTTTTGGAGCCGGGTTATTCTGTTTCTCGTTGCTGTCCTTGTTGTTGAATGTCTTCTGTGGCTTTGACAGTGGCTTCTCATCTGGCTGTGTGATGAAGGATTTTTCTTCCTTCTGTTGCTTTTGCTTTGCCTGGGCGTTGTTCTTTTGCACCTTCTTTTCTTCGTTAGCTGGTTTATTGTTCTGTACTGGTTTATCAGCCTTCTGTGGAGACTTCTGAGAAGGTTTCTGGTCCTTGTCATTCTTCTTTTCGCTCTTAGCATCTCTCTTCTTCTCTTCTCCTTTCTTGTCGTCCTTCTTCTGAGCTTGCTTCTGCATCGAAGGTGGAAGAATGTCGAAGATATGTGATTGTTTACGGCATTCGCCTGCAGAATTGATTCTCATTGGAACATCTTCCTCAGTCTTGTCTGGGAACGAATCAGGGAAGTCATCATCGTCCTCGTTATTGTTATTCTCTTCGTTCTTTTCCTTCTGAGCAGCATCAGCCATCTGATCGAATGCATCGAATGGAAGAGTGTCATCGCCACCTGCAGCGCTGCTTGAGTTGAATCCTGATGGCATTTCTAAGATGAGTTCAGCCTTATCAGTCGATTTGCTAGAAATTCCTGGGCCATCCTTCTCCTGGACTTCGATGACTTTGACGTATGGTCCATTTCCATGATGATTTGATTCATCGACAGCGAGTCCAGTGACTGGATCATAGCCGAGCTCTTTCCATCTGTCTGTGTTGATCTTGTGAAGAGACCTCAGGATCTCTCCCTGGACTGGATCCTTGGAAGAGATTTCATTGAGCATGATTTCTTCGCGCTTTTCATGTGACGGCTGCTCGGCGACAATGATTGTGTCTGGTTTTGAATCGATCTGATGTGTTGAGCCCTTTGGAACAAGAGAACCATGGAGATTGGAGAATGATGGTTGTCTGACAGATAATGTGATGTTTCCTGTTGGTTCAAGCTCTTCTGGCTCTTCAGCAAATGAATCTTCGTCTTCATTCTCTTCCTCCTTCTTTTGCGCTGGTTTCTCTTCGTTTGATTCTTCGATAATAATCTGATCTGTGTCTATAACGTGTGTAGAACCCTTTGGAATGAGTGGACCGTGAAGTCTTGAGAAAGACATCTGGCGAACTCCGAGAGTGATTGGTTGATCACCTTCTTCATCGTCATCTTTCTCCTTTGGTTTCTCTGCTGGCTTTGGTTCTTCCTTCTTGCTGTCCTTTGGCTTTTCTTCATCGAGCGATGGAAGAATTTGCGATGATTTGGCGCCCTTTGGAATTAAAACACCGTGAAGATTGGAGTATGATGGTTGACGCACTGATAAACCTATTGGTGCATCGCCTTTCTCGGCATTCTCTTCTTCGCCAGCGACAATTACAGGATTTGCTGATTGCTGAAGTTTCTCCATGAGAATTTCAGCATGTGAAGAAACTTTATCGGTGTCCTTTCCTTTTTCTAGATTCGTTCCCTGTGATTTTGTTTTAGGCTTCTCTTCCAATGATTCTAAGTTTGCCTTGGGTGCTCCTTTTGGAACTAAATGGCCCTTTAAATTCAAAAATGATGGCTGACGAACAGAAAGTGTGATTGGTTGGCTCTCATCTTCGTCTTCATCCTTCTTATCTTCTCCAAGTACTACAACTGGATTATCAGGATTCTGTGAGATTTTTTCAATGATTTCCTTGCATTTAACGAGATGTTCTTCGTTATGTTCATTGTCACGTGAAGAAAGCATAGTAAACAATTCATCAACAGCCTTTGATGATGATTTACGCAATAATTGCATAATTGGTGTTTCATCGGATTGCGCCTTAACTCCTTGACGGAGCAAGCAGACAACAGCATCAGTGTTGCTTGGATCAGTCGTTGGAATAACAGCATTTTCAAATTTTTGTTTTTCGACAGGTTTTGGTTCATCAGGCTTTTGTTCGACCGGTTTTGGTGGCGGAGCGTTTTTGCCCTGATTTAGAATATGTTTGATTGGATCATTGTCGTTTGTTGGTGGAATAACAGCATTTTCAAATTTGTATTTTTCGCCTGGTGCTGGTTTTTGCTCGCCCGGTTGCTGCGGTGGAGCATTTTTGCCCTGTTTCAGAAGACTGTTAATCGGATCAGTGTTGTTGTCGTTTGTCGATGGAATAATTGCATTTTCAAAACGTTTTTTTTCCTGTGTTACCTGCTTTTTCGCTGTCTGCAAAAGAACTAGTGCAATTGGGTCTGTACGTTTTTCATCTAAAGGTGGAATTTTTGCTTGTCTGAAGTGGAATTTTGGATCTTCGTCAGTAACTTCTGAAACTTTGTTAACAGTTGAACTTATTCCTGTCATTAGTGACAATTGGTCACCATTATTCGTAGAATTTCTTGGATCACCCGTTCTTTGGTTTAATAACTGCGAAACTGGATCATTTAATGTCTCAGTTGGCGCTGCATCCGACTTCCCCTGCAATAGCAATGCAGAAACAGGATCATTTGCCGTTTCTTCCGTATTTGGAATTTGGGCATTGGGAAACTTCATTAAATTATTAAGTGGTGCCATGATGTCCAAGTGCTGGGGTGGAGTAGACTTTGGCTGACCCGCTGTGTTGGAAAGAAACATAGAAACAGGGTCTAATCCACTCATAAATTTATAAAATATACGTTTTTGTAGATATCACAAAAGATTATTTATTGTGAGGGTTTCGAATTTACTCCAAAACCTGATTTTTGAGGGCGCAATCTCGTGTAGAATCAGAATACTACGATAAGGGGTGCCCAATATTTTAAATTTCAAATCTCGAATCGCGCAAAAGTCAATATTGAGACTTTTGCTATGGATTTTTATGATAACAAACTACATGTATAACAGGCACTATAATTGGAATTTGACAGAATTGAATATAGTACGAGATCCAATCTGTAAATATTCCTTTCAATGCACAAATGCTTTGTTATCTTCTTTGAACAGATAAACCTTTACTTTGTCTAATCATTTGGAGAGTATTTTCATTCCAAACTATAATTTTTACCTCAATTTGAAAATCATCAAGTCTCAAATTTGATACTTTGACGGAATTTCCCGGATATTTATCTATTACTAACTATATAATGTATTGATCAACAACTAAATTCAACATATTGGTTTTCAGAAAAAAAATTTTACGTGACAAAAAATATAAGTTCATAGTTTGATATTTATATTTGACAGCAATAGGCATTGATAAATAATGCGTTAAATCTATTTTGACATCCTTAAAACATTATATCAAAAATTATTTCATGGATTATTGAATATTTTGTATACCACAATATATGATATAAGAAAAATTAGTTATTTTGGGTTTGACATATAATTTTTTATTTGTCAGGAATTGATGTTTTGTCAAATAACATATTTCGATAATTTATTTGACATAATTTAAATTCTTTGACATTATACCTATTTTACATTTTATAACCATTTTATCATAATTTCGAATAGAATTAATCCATATTGGCAACTTTTCCTCACAAAATAAATAATTTTTATGTCTGCTGAACCAGCAATCAACACAAAGCTGCGCAACCAGATAAGAACAGCGTGCCAGGAGTTCAAACTTGTTGAGGATGGCGATAGAATCCTCATTGGACTTTCTGGTGGCAAGGATTCACTTACATTAACACATTTTCTCTCTGAAATGATGCGTGAGTCCAATTTTGCATTCAAAGTCGTTGCAGCACACATCAAATTCGACAACCTTCCATACGGTATCGATGCAAAGTACTTAGAAGATTTCTGCACAGCTAGACAAGTCGAATATCACCTCGTTCAGGATAACATTCGTGAGGCTTATTTCGAGAATGATCACAAAGAAACTTGCATCCACTGTTCTCGCTTCCGTCGCGCAAAACTTATGGAACTCGCTCGTCTCTTCAACTGCAACAAGCTTACACTCGGTCACCACCTTGACGACATCGTCGCCACACTTATTATGAATATGACACATCACGGTCGCTTCTCTGGAATGGCGGTCAGATTGGATATCACAGTAGGCGAAGAGAACTACAAGATGACAATGATCAGACCACTCGCTTACACACCAGAACTCGAAATCAAGCAATTATGCGCTGAAAACGAGTTCCAGCCCGCTAAGTGCAGATGCCCATGGGGTGACACAGGTGTTAGATCGAAGACAAGAATCGCTGTCGATGATATTGTCAGCAAGCTCGGTGAGGAAGCAAGACTTAACATTTTCCGTTCACAGTTCCATATCTTCAAGAAGGCTGCTCCAGATGTGCAGAACCCACAAGCAAGAAAGCCAAGGAAGCAGAAGGATGAGAACCAGCCAGAAGATATCGAAGATATCCTTCAGGAAGACAAGAAATAAGAACCAAATTCACTCAAAAAATCAATATATTCGTTAATTTATTACATAGAGTATTATAAATTTGATTAAATAGATCAATTATTATATAGTTTATTCGGCAAATTCACTATTTATCTCTTCACTATTTCGATACAAACTCAACAGACCTTTCGCGTTTACATATATTAATGCATAAGATGAATGTATTGTGTTTATGACTTGGTGCTGCTTCTTGCAAAAATCATTAAAATAAAAACAATATAAAAGGGCAACAATATATAATTTGAAGAAAATTATATTAAACCCGAGTTACTTTACAGAAATGCGATGTAATTATCAGCTTTCAACAAGTTTTTAGATGTCATAGTTTTACAATCGCTCTTTTCTCATGAAATTAGCCGCCAAAAATAGAGTTATTTTATAAAACACAAATAATGATTTTACGGTGTAGATTAGGAACTCTGATATACACAAGAATTTAAATGTTTAAAGTGATTTTTAGAAATTTCTAAAAGTGTTCCAAAAGTAACTTCACTCTCCTCCGTCACTTTTGGAACACTTTTTTAATCGTTATGCCTTGAATTTTGAGCTCAAAATCTCCTCAGGTTTTCATCTTGAAATGACGATAAAAAATCGATTTTAGTGGGTGTAATAACCCTATTCACTTCATCTGATTTGCAAAAAACCGTTTTTTGGGGTGTATTTTTTATCAAAACAACATTTTATATAACAACATTAAGACTAGAGTCAGGGGAGAAATGGATTGTATGCTTCTTTTTAAGGTAGGTCAAAGAAATAGCAATGCCTTAAAAAGAAGCATCATATGTGATTTGAATGGTCAGAAGTGAATTTGACGGTATCCTCTCAATTTTACAAAATAATGGTACCACTAGGATCGCAGCATTTTGGTAATACTACTAATGGTACTTTTAAGCCCTAATAAATTTTTGACATTTGGCAAATTTTGAGGAGGCCATATAGTTACAATGCCTCTTTGGGTGTATTCGATATAATATCAATTCAAAAACATATACATGTTAACAGTAAGCGCAATTTAAATAAAAACGTATTTTTTTCAAAATGTTCACTATATATAAAATATAAGATCTCCTATGTATGTAAATTCAAATAAACATCAAATGGAGGTGATTTAGTTTTCTAAAATCTCAGGGTTGGAAAACTAATTCTTGATTAAACTACGAAAAATGAATTTTGCATATATTGGCTATTCCATAGAACCAATAAAATCGGCGAATGTGATTTTTTCATGAGTGTCAAAAAAATGTCCAAGCTTGCGATTAAATACTTAAAATTATTTGAGACAATCTGTTTGGTATCATAGTCCAGCTGACAATGTTTCTAACATGTTTTATAAGAGAAACATTATGTTTAACTCCCATATTCTTTATTTTTTCCCTTTTTTATTCACAAAATTTTTGATGAACCTTATATATTTGGACAAATGTTTTGCTAACAAAGTCCTCCATATTTATTATTCCGGACCAAAGAGTTTGCTAACCCCCAAAGAACTATATAACGTACATCATTGGCTATATACAATGACATCTGTATTCTTTTTCTACAAAAAATAACTGCATTTCAAATTACACATCTTTTAAAACTCAAAATTCAACCACCATACAGTTTCTGTTTATATCGATTGTTGTTTTATAATGACACAATTACATATCAAAATTTAATTTTGTTTTTTCGTGAAAATTTAAATGAAAAAAATTCGAAAAACGCATATGCTCCATACATAGATGATTTGGCTATTGTCTTCATGATATTATTGAGCAATTGTGCTCTAGTAATAAGAATCTACATTAATTTATACAAAACCTTGGCAATGTTAACGAAGCAATCTATTAGCATGGAATATATTATTCGTTCACATATATACCTTAGATATAGTGGATTATTTTTCATTTCGAAATTTCTCATTGATTTTCGAGAAATCATGTGATTCTACTTATGATTTATTCAAGCGTGTTACACGGTAAACACAAAATAATTTTATTATTTTCATTAAAATGAATGAAAATTAGACTATTTTTCTTCTTTTACACTGTATCTAGCATAAAATCTTTCTTTCTATGGTCATTTTGTATATTCTAGTGCTTTAAATATTAAGGTCATCGATCTGTTTTTATGATGCCATTAAAGACATTATATCTCTACTACAGAACAGCAGAGTATAATCATACCAGCATATATATAGTATATCTAGTTAAGCATATATGTTTATATGTGCTATTAGATGTTACTGCAATTCTATAGAGTTATATTCATATTATTTACTCCGAGTGGGCGTTATCCGTGAAAAGCTTTTCACTTAGACCTGCAAGTGTATGTCAAATGGATCCGTATCATTTAGGGGAATTTTCGTAAATGCAAAAATATCAGTTGCCAATAGAGGTGGCGAAATTCTAATCAGTCGATCTCAATCTAAATGATGTAGAACAGTTCAGGCGATCTCACTCGAAATCATCAAGAAAATGTTCTTAAATCTCGGTTCGATTTCATCTGAATATAACATTCTTTATCATACATATTTTTTATACTATTCCTTATTTATTGTATATTCTATAAAAGGGGGAAAACTCTTTTTTCTCAAAACACTTTGGCTTGATACTGTGTATATAGCTTCTATAGGCCTATAGGAACAATATATATGGAATGCAAGGCAATCCAATCTTGAAATTTCGAGATATAATGCGATGAAATCTCACGAATTTCGATAACCTTATATTAACAGACAGTTTTCGCAGCTGTTGAACATTGAACAATGCATGTTGGTTTGTTACAATGAGCAATACAACTAACTGCATTAGGGGCAAAATACATTCAGTGAATAAATTAGTCTCAATTACTTATATTTCACAAAGATAATTAGCACACAAAACTAACTTCGTTTAAACACTTGAGTTTATACGCCAATACATTTATTAGTGCTATGATATTTATTTGACATTCAGAAGCAATCAGTTTTCCAATATACTTTTTATAATGAATATTGCAATATTCAAACTTAAGCAGTCTAATACATATCAATCATCTAAATTCGATCTGTTTAAGATACATGTTGTAGCAAAAGCGGTAATTGCTATATTTAAACTAGTTTAAATTTTCGATTTCTGAAATTTTGCCTAGGCTACTTTGTTTTCATCGAATAAAACAAAATTTATATCAAAACTAATTTTGGAGTAAGAAAAATTTTGAATTTTATTCTTAAGATATTTTCAAAAAACACACATGAATGTATAATATATAGACGAATAGTAGATTATTGGTAGTATATAAATGATGATTCTATTCAGAGAAAAATATAAGTAAATTTTATTAACTCTCCAAATATAAATATAATCAAATAGTATTAATGGATGTATCCTGTCTGGTATATATGTGATATCAAATGCAGGGGTTGTAAAAATTATTTTGCACTTCCAGAGCTTATCTCGAAAAATTAAAATTGTAATCTACAAAGCTTAGGACGTTTGCAATATGCAGGGTGTCTGCGATCTGAGGGATTAAGCAGCATCTTCAAGTTATTTCTAAATTTTGAAGGCGGTAATCATAGTATGTTGCTGATGTACCTCTTCGTAAGACGTGGCGTTATGTTCTGACGAGATTGATTTTAATTTCGAAATTTCTATATCGTGACAAATTTTTAGAGTCATAGTGTATTCTATCATATGGAAACAGTACGGATACATATATATATCGAGCTTTGCAGAAGAGTGTGCAAAGCAGTGTCTCTCTCCATGAAGTTTTATATGACTGACAAGCCAAAAAGTGAAGTTTCCCCTTTTTTAATCTATCATCTTTAAAAACACAAATTCTAAATCCTTATTCGAACGTCGTACGTTTATTAATATTATTCCATTGTTCCATTTCATTCCGATTCTTTTTTATTTTTTCTCCATATATAATGATTCCTCTCCCCCCATTGCTTGCCTACCCCTGCAATATTTAGAGAGGCGACCGTCAGATTCACAAATGACCGATAAAACTACATAGGCTCTCTAATATTGAAATGACTCAAATATTAAGAATGGAGTTGAATATCTGGTCAACAGTGATCTGGTATAGAAGTCTGGTCCTTAAAATTTGATGGAATACAAAGAGAACCCTTTCATCAAATGGAGACTTCCATTACCCAGTTTCACAATACTTTAGCCACAGGTCTAAAGCAGGGGGTGTCAGGAATTTTGATTAAAGTTTGGTTGTTCGAAACAGCGCTGGTGCGTTTTTTTTCCTTTTTGAGTCACCTTTCTGTCAACAAGATTTTTAGTGTCACCATTGAATAAAAATGGTGAATGTTGAATTATTGTGTAGTGGTTAAGTTAATGCTATAGGTTATATGTGCCATTGGTTCGACTCCTGAAAGCCTTTTAATTTTTTTCTTTTTCTTTTTGTCAAAAAAAATATATTTTAAATTCCATGAAATGCATTATATAAGGTATACATGGTATAGTGATGTCAAAAAATGTCAAATCCTGCTCATCCGGCAGGAAAATTATATATTGAAATTTATTATTATTTCATTTATCATGCATTTAATTGAATATCATTTCTCCATAGTTAGTGGATACTATTTATATTATTAGATATAATGACTCAAATATGCTGAAAATTTTTCCCTGATGAAAACAAAAGATTTATTGTTTTTAAAGATTTAAGAGGGAGAGAATAAAATCCCAATAATGACTTGGATTTTATAATTTTTACATAACGAATGCTGATTGAGCAAATCGTTAAATTAGACATTTTCAATTTTTTTCATTCATTTTTGAAAAACGTTATATTAAGGAGTATTACATCGTGAAAATGTTCCACATTATGAAAATATTTAATTTCAAATACATCCAATGAATTACATTAAGGTTTTTACTAAGATCTGATCTGATAATTGATTTATATATTGCTTTAGTAGTTATAATTAAGCAGATGATTCCTTGTATGATACTAATAACAATGAGAGAATTAAATTTACATGAATAAGCGTAATCATCATTATTTTGTGAAAATCATCAGTAAAA
>JALKBU010000736.1:0-26484 GCA_023091735.1 Trichomonas tenax | reverse complement strand
TGTTTATCGTTTTGAACGAATTAAAAAATATCGGTGAAGAACGATTGGCTAACTTCGACTCTTTGAAATCAATAATTACTGATAAAACAATTCGCATTAATGAAAAGTATCAACCGAGACGTACAGCCGAAAACGTTGCAAACTTAATATTCGTATCGAACAACTCTTATCCTGTAAAAGTTGAAAACGGCGACAGACGTTACGTTGTCCTTTCGTGCAATGGCAAGTATAAAGGCAATCATGCATTTTGGACACAAATGTTCTCATCGTTTACGAATGAATTTTATGAAAACCTCATTACATACTTCATGAAGCAAGAACTCGGCGAACTCAATCCTCGCAATATTCCAATGACTGAAGCAAAACAAGATTTAATCGAGGCATCAAGAACGCCTTTGGATCTTTGGATTTGCGAACATTATGATAATTAAATAAAAGGAATTCCTTGTTCAGACGCTTTAATTTCAAAGCCAAGAGAAATGAGAGACAAGAGCTTCCAACTTCAAATTAAAGATAAATGTAATCGCCAACGTTTGACAATAGATTCGAGGAGAGTTTGGTGTTACATCTTAAAAGATGAATACAAACAAATTTATTCACAAACCACTATCGATGAAGATGAAGCCGTTATCTAAACATCGCTTTTATTTTTGATTTCGACCCCCCAACGAATGGATCTAATTTTCAAATTCGTTTTACAACAGACGGCGTTCATAACATCCTTCCCCGTTAATGTCATTTCATCATTGAGCTATCATTCATTTATAATTACAAGAACTCATTAATTACAAAGTGAAATCATTTATTTTTAATGTTCTCATGAACGTGTCCTCATTTGGCGGGAATGTCGACACTTGTTTTTAATGTTTTTCATTGACGTTTTCCCTGCATAACATCCCTTTTTCCCTCTGTTTTTCCCATTTTTCCCTCCCCTCACTTTGAGGTGTCCTGGGACAGTGGACCGTGTCGTCAATTTTGCATTTTTGCGTTTTTCGTGTATTTTCCCGTCAAAAATAGCGTTTTTGGTCATTTTTTCATGAAAAAACACTGTTTTTCATCATTTTCCTTATGTGTCCTGGTTGTCCTGGGTCAGTAAAGATATGGTATGGTTGACAACATGAC
Organism: Trichomonas tenax; assembly: GCA_023091735.1. Lineage (NCBI taxonomy): Eukaryota > Parabasalia > Trichomonadida > Trichomonadidae > Trichomonas > Trichomonas tenax. Next base: position 25,362 of record JALKBU010000736.1, on the reverse strand, counting down.
ATTTTGACAACAGGTATTATATAAAACCCTGTAAAACATTATTTTTCACGTCAAAAATGATGAAATGCACCGTAAAATTAATGGTCGATCGGTCTTTCAGACCTCAGCAGCTTGCGCTGACATCAAAATCAAACCAGCGAAAACATGTAATATTCATGTACGAACAACGTAGTTTACCGTCAAAAAAGGGGGTGTATGTTGTCAAAATGTCATGTTGTCACCATTTTTAAGGGAAGTTCGACCCGGTCCACCCGGACCCGGTCCACACTTCTGGCCTTGACCAATCCTGCCATTTTTGAATGCCAGAAGTCCCTGTCCTGACCCGGTCCACTCGACCCGGTCCACCCCCCTGACGACAACACTTTTTCATCAAAAACGGACCATTTTCCACCAAAAACGATAAAAATAACGAGGTCCGACATCAAAAATAGCGAAATCCTACATCTTCCGACAATTTCAAAAATAACAACGTTCAAATTACCGGATCCTTAGGATGTATTTGACTTTGTTAATTGATACCGGCTTATAGTTGAATGAATGTTTAAGTTCTCTTTTGAAGTCCTCGTAAAATTTACGGATCCCAAACATTTGAAAATAAGCTTCCGACACTTCTGAAGCCAGAATCTTATTTTTCGTAGGATACTCCGAAATTAAAAATCGTTCGACATCAAATTTATCCGCGAACGTTTCTGTTTGACATGCAACGTCTGAACGACCCATTTCACCGTTTTTAAAAAATACAATAATTTAAAAATAAAATTATTTCCAAATAACGAGGTTTGACACTTTTCATTAACGTACAGACCCTATTTTTCAAAATAATTCCTTGTTCGACACTTTTCATAAACGTACAGAACAAGAAGCGACACATGTTTTTTTGGCCGAACCTTAAACAAACGTACGAACACGTTTTGCTACCTTAACCTTAAAATGTGGAAAATAAAGCTCCCGCCTTATTTTGGGGTCATGAATCCTGACTTGGATCCGCGGCGGAGGCGAGCTTGCTCGCCGGCATGCCGCCATATGTGTGTGTGTACAGCAAATATCCAACAGCAATTTCAGGAACACATCGAAGAGAAATCGAACCAGCTTGCAGTAGTTCAAAATGAAACAGAACAACAAATCATAGCTTGCAATCAAGCACTGGAAGAAAAGCAAAATGACTTCCAACAGACACTAGCGGAAGCCAACAACCAAGTCATGGAACAGAAAAATGCAGTTGATACGGTTATCAATCAGATGAAAGAGTCAATCGAAGGGAAGAGAAAAGAATCTCAAAATTTGATTGCTCTTCGTGAAGAGCAAGACAGGAAATCAAGAGAGACACAACATACAATGGCACTTGCAGTCAAATATCCATGACCCCAAATAACATTATTGTCTTGATCAAATTTTCCACAATCTGTAATTGAAATGGGATTATATGAATTAACATAGTTGACTAATGAAGAAACAGTCACGTCTGCAAACACTCCCCCATTATCTGTTCCGGTTGTTAAACTTTTAATTGCACATGTTTATCAATGCTGAAATTACCTTTACTGCCGAATAATATTGATACACCTCTGTTATTATTGACTGATGAATTGATGAAAGTACTTGAAACAATTGAGAATTTTGTTGAATCATCAGTTGTATCAACAAGGATGGATCTATTAGTTAATCCATAGAACAGTGATGTTCTTACTGAATATATACCATTCCCATACCAATATACAGATTTATGACTGATAATATTGAATCAAAATGGATAATGTCACTTTTAACTTGAAGAATCACATTCATAGATAATAGGCTATATAACCAATATGAAATTATTGAAAAACACTATTAAGGTTAAAAACACAAGCCATGATTACAATTTACATGACATTTTCAAAAATGTACAGCTGTAATGACAAGTTTTTGAAAATTACATGTCAAATGATCACAATTAAAATGGGTCACGAAACACTTCCATTAAAAAAATCAAAATGTGAGGTGGAGTTTTTCGTTAATAATATGAAAAAATTAGCCTCCATACGATAAGAAAGACGTTTCTATCAATAAATCCCACCGGCGCCAAAAAAATTCCGTAAAAACACAAATTTTACTGCCAAGTTTTAATGGCTCATTATTTCAAGTGCGCAGAACATCTCGTTTCCTCTACCCCGGTAGGTTCCGGCTCATGTCAGCAAAGTCACGACGGAGTGGTTCAAGGCAGAGGCCCTCGAGTGGCCCGCCAACAGCCATGATCTCAACCTCATCAAGAATCTCTAGGCGATAATGAAGATCCACGTCACCGAGATGTACCCAACCACAGTTGACGCCCTCGAAGACTGCGTTCGTCAAGTCTGGGATAATATCAGCGACGAATTACTACAGCATCTCTGTACTCGATGGACACTAGGTTGCGCACCTGTGTCGAAGCCTACGCCAACCAAATTAACTACTAAAAATTACTGTTTGTGCCTCCAATATGGAGTTGCACAAAAGTGTTACACAAAATGTCAGATTTTTTCTTATGTTTACATTATATTTGAAGGGGAAAAAGTGAGAATTGAGGGGTCGACCTCTTCACTTTTGCGGAAGTATTGGACTTTACATTTCAGAACTATAAATTTACATGACATAATTTCAAAAATAAAACGGAATGAGCACAGAGATTTATGAAGATTCGGCATCGATGAGTTCAGGATCGAAAAGTGCATCAATATCCGAATTGGAACGTGACCAAGAAGAAATTATAATGAAAGCGAAAGAAGTTGAAGAATTTTTATCGAATTATACGCCAAAAAAGCATCAAGGGAACTCATACAAACTATTAAACGTTTTATTTGATCTTTTCAAGAGCGAATTATCAATGAATATCGCATTACGTCAATCTTTGATAAATTATAAATCAAATCAAAAACTCGCAGAGACTTATGAACACGATTTAACGGAACTTTTTACAGTCGCACAGAAATACGATGCAGGAATTACGACATTCGATGATATTTTCATGATTTTTGGTAAAAATTTCAGCCAAAATACGTCAGAACAGACGAAGAAAGACATCGAAACGATGTCAAAAGACTTAACTACGCTCATTGAAGAGAACAAACAACTCTCTGAGAAATCCGAAAAACTAAAAGATATTTTATCTGAAGCTTTAGAAGACTCTGAACAACAAATCGCACAACAGAAACAATCGGCAAACGAAGCTATAGAGAAAGAACATATTTTGAAGACAAAACTACACGAAATGGAGGAAAATTATGAAGATTTGCAAGAAAAGTTTGCGAATATGACAGGAAAGAATTCAGTAGAACGATTAAACGAATCCATTGGTGAAATTGATACTAAAATAGATTCATTAAAGTCTAAATTACACGTTTTAGATACGAGAAATTTGAAAAAGATTGAAGATTTGCATGTTCAAGTCGATAAACTCAAATTTGATATTGAGGAACTCTTGGAGACACGAAATCAGATAGAATCCCAGCTCGATGACACGCACAGAGAAATTGATGATTTAACAAATCCGAATACGCTGAGTACAGACTATACCAAGAACCAATTCGCAGCAAAAAGGAAAATGGAGTCTATTCAACAGCAAATTATCGAAAAGCAGGAAGAAGTTAAAAAAATAACAAAATATAACACAAATTATATGCAAAAACTCGCAGAATTAAGAACAGAATACGATGCATCATTGCAGGACATACAGAGAGATAAAGTTCATCTACAAGAACTCGAAAACACAATATCAGATAAAAATGACAAAATAAAAGAACTCGAAGAAGAACGTTCTCTATTGAGCAAAGATTTAGACAAACTGCGTGATTTAGAGACAACAAAGAGGTATTGTTCAAAGGAAAACAAAAGGCTTCAAAACCTGCTGAATGAGTGCGGAAATCATTTAGAACATCTTCGGCAAGAGAACGAGTTACTTAAGTCATCGATAGAGATCTGCAACAAAGAGATGGCTTCTATTAAAGTCTCTATGGAAGACAATCTAACGGAAGAAGAATTGCAGCAATTCCTTGAAGTCAATGATGCATTTAGAATACTCAGAGAAGAAATGGGTCTTCCTCTCAATGCTACTCCAGAGGATATTGCGAATGCTGTTATTAGGATTATTCACAATGTTTGATATATATATATTATAAAATTGTTTTTTTAGTATTGTTATTGCTTTTTTACATTTCCAATTGCCATTGACTAAGAATGTATTAACGAAGCCATTGACTGTCCATAGGCCGTAAATTTAGCGATTCTGCTGCTCATGTTCCCTGTTTAGATGACTGAGCCTAAGCAAAAGAGTGAGAACGATGATTCTTTTACAGAACTTTGGGATGAGCTTGGTTACATCTTAAAGATAGAATCTATTTTTCGAGATATTTTTCAAAAAATAGAATTTTGTCTTAGAGGATGTTAAATCTCGAAATCACATGTAGAATTAGGAGCACTTTATAACCCATTATTTATTATGAAAAAATTAGTAAATAATGTAAATCTTGTCAAATAGTTTAAAAATAGCGTAAATCAGACAATCCTTAAATGGCATTTAGTTGCGCTCGCCACGGATGCGCTGAGCGAGCTGGACATCACGCTCCATGATTGTGACACGGTTTGCGTGGATGGCGCAAAGGTTTGTGTCCTCGAAGAGGCCGACGAGGTAAGCCTCAGAAGCTTCCTGAAGGGCAGCGATGGCAGAAGACTGGAAACGAAGGTCACCACGGAATCCAGAAGCGATTTCTCTGACGAGACGCTGGAATGGGAGCTTACGGATCAAGAGATCTGTGGACTTCTGGTACTTACGGATTTCACGGAGGGCAACTGTACCTGGTCTGAATCTGTGCTGCTTCTTTGCGCCCTGTGAGTCGATTGTTGGTGTTGACTTGCGGGCAGCCTTGGCACCGAGGGACTTACGTGGGGTTTTTCCACCTGTTGACTTTCTAGCTGTCTGCTTTGTACGAGCCATCTCAAAAAAGAATGAATTGTCAATTTCATTCAAATTTTCCCGCCATTTTTAAAAAAGGGGGTTCAAAAAGAATCACACCCCAAAATAAAATTTGACATGTAAACTAAATCTAAAAGTATTAAAAATCACTTATTTTTTAGCTATAAACAAAGATAAATGATAAGCTTTTAGTAGAAATAATATTTCAAGAAATACAGCCTCTTATCTTCATTAGAAGGAGAGAGAAAATCTATTATTCTGTGGTCTTGCTATGTAAAATTACAGCAAAATTAAACAAAATTCAACTCTTACACCGGGAAGGGATTCAATTATTGACAAATTAAGAGAAAATATCTATTTAAAAACGCCAAAAGAAAGCTGCTGAATAGAATAATTACGAAAATTCGAAGCCTTTTCAATGAACATGAATCACTTTTGATTATTATAACCGTTGTTTTTTTGACTCTTTCAAAATGTTTTAACGTACGAAATAAAATATATTCAAAACGTCCAAAAGTGGAAATTTAGTATTTACATCATGTATGGAATCTAAATTTATAACAATTTGAAAAACAAATTTTAAATCTTAAAAATATTTAAAATTTAGTATCTACATCATAAGTGAGATCCAAATTACGAAGAATTTTCACATTTTTTCGACAAATTTTAATTGTTTTTCGACGTTAAAGATTTATGGTGTACTAGTTGAGTAGAGTCTAAATTCATAAGATTTTAAGTTTTTTTAAAAAAAAATTTACATTTTTTCATATTTTCGAAGAAGTTTCGCTTCGATTTCGATGCGAATAGGTCCAAAAGTGTCTAAAGAGGGAATATTGAAGGTGGATTAAGTCTAAAGACAACATGAAAGTGGATCAGAAGGATAAACACGAAATTTGTTAAAATTCGGATGTTGCTCAGACAGTAGAACACGAATCAAACAAAATTTTCGGGATGATTGAATTAAAAATTTACATGTCAGATATATTCAAATATTTCTGACATTTTCTTAAATTGTTTGAGTTGTCCTCTTTATAAAATGACTTCGGAATTCGGTTCTATGCACATTAATTAATATGAAATTTTCGCTTAAATCGCATTATCACGCTGGAAAACATTACAGAATTCGATATTCGAAAGTTATTCACTGAGAACATCAATATTAGATAATCATAGACCTATGGAAGTGATCTATGACGTTTGTTTGTGATTATTTCCTTGAAATTTATTCCAGAATCTGTGAAGATTGTTTTATTGTTCCATATTAAAAGTATAGACTCAGCTAATAGAATGTTGATTAACAATGATGTTTTTGGCTTATCTTTTTAAACTTAAATAAAAGATGAACATTTTCATTCAATGATGAATGAAGTTTAAACTTTAAGGAATTATATAACATTTCGAATGTGATATTTTGTGAAAGTTTGAAATATTAATATCAATTTTAAAAAATTTCATCAATGCAAAAATGGAAAACTATGTTCTTTTGGATTCACTGAACAGTTTTAGATCTATGAATCCCAAATGGAATTGTATTCCTTTATTCGCTTTCATAGATCTAAATGCTTAATCTTCAAAGAAATTCGTGAACTTCAAAATGTCGGCTCCACTTTTTTTCTCGTTGACCTTTTTGAGTTTTGCGATTTTTAACGAGTGACCCCCTTCCTGGACGAATCTGATGAAACATTTACGTGCTTTTTGTGGTGCTGATTCTAGTGGTGCAATCTGTTTCATGATCTTATATTACTTAATCATGATATGATTACAAGCAGAAACCCATTACAAATCATTAATGGGCTTCTGTTATGAATCTCTTTGATGATTATAACAACTACATCTCACTATTATAGCGTTCGCTCGCTTATTTTTGCTAGAGTTCCAGTCGAAAAATCAAAAAATAGAAAAGAAAAAATATGGTATGCGCTGGAGTCAAACTGCATTCCTTTGCCCATACATTAAGAATACCTAACGTTATGCTACCTCAAGTTCACACAAAATTTGCTCATTGGTAACATTACATATCAAATTTTCGACTTTACACGACAAATATCAGATAATATATGTCAAAAATGGTGACTTTCATTATTTTACATGTCAAAATTCGCTGAAATCTCATGGAAGCATTGAGATCCTCAAGTTAAATAGACAAGCAAATGCTATTCTCATACTCAGCACCCCTGAAAAGCACGTAAATGTCTTCTCAGTTTGGCTTGATAGGGGGTTTACTCGTTAAAAATCGCAAAATTCAAAAAAGTCAACGGGAAAAAAATTAAACGCAAAATGTCTATTTTTCTACATGAAACGATATCATTATGCAACAGAATCACAAAGTTAATTCAAAGATTTGGTGGTTCATTGAAAGCGCATGCTCAAAATGTATATTCTCAAGAATTTTGAACTTAAATATTTTCATTAATTGGAAAAATGAGAAATGTTCTCTCTCTGAAGTTGACAATGCGATTATATTTAGTGAACTATAGTGTGTTCCAGCACTGTTAATAATCCAAAAGATTGCTAAAAAAAAGCTGGATTCACAGAATTTAACGTACATTTTCTATCGTTCTATTAATTTACGGAGATAAAAGAGTTACCTATTCCCAAAACACAGTATGCATAGAATAAAGATGATAGGTGAATCTCTTTATGTAAATGTTTAACTACAGTTTATCTTATTACCACAGCTGGTTATTATCGTCCAGTAACTCGAAATTCACATTTTATTTCAAATACCTTCAAATCGTACAAGTAACGATTCTATTATCACCGCATGCGCTTTTGTCGCAGTTTTTCGTCTTATTTCTCTAAAACCTGCAAATCAGTATATCAATGATTTCACAAAAGCATATTTCCGACTTGCTGCCTGGTCCCTCAGATCGATTTCTTCCTAATAATGAGTACACATAAGTATCATCAAGAATATATCCGCTCATTTCGAGTTGCAAAAATAAACTCATCATTCTTTCACTTACAGAAACAGCATTACAACTGTTTGCATTCTGCATGCAATAGATATCAAGCCCTTTAGGTTGATTATTACGTATTGCTGTTTTGTTATTGGAATAAACTATTGATATCCTTTTCTATATGCTATTTTACAAGGATAATGAAATATTTGGTTTCCATAGCTCTTGCAGATGATATTCACTAATGATTTTATAACAAAAAGCATTTCTTGAAATAAATGACATGATATTTCGATCCAAACTCTATTTTTAACTGTTTTATATGCACACATATAAAATATAGCCAACCCCAGTGTTTGTATTCTATTAATCACAGTCAAAAGGCTAAAAATAGAGTTTAAAAATAAAAAATATATTTATTTTCTGTTTATACAAAAATGAGCTTTTTTATTTTACAGGGATGATATTAATCATGTTTACTATATAATTAATATGTTTTCAAGCGAAAATATTTTTTTCGTACGTTAATTTTCTTGAGCCCAGCTTTTAGTTAATTATCTCAAGAATGGATAAACATAGAACAATTCTGTTTATATATAGATAGAAATTCACATCACGTTTCTTTACAGGGGTTGAGATCTTAGTGCATCAAAATAATTGAAAGAGTTTTCCTAAAATAGGACTATATGTATGATATAGATCAATATTCTCTAAATTTGATGTATTCTCAATTATTTGCGAGGAAAATATTTTGAATGCATCATAGAATTATTTGAGAGATGTTGTGAGTATTCAAATTCTGGCGGGGAAAAGATGACATAATTTAACAATGTCTGGCAGAGGCAAAGGTGGTAAGGGTCTCGGTAAGGGTGGTGCTAAGCGCCATCGTAAGGTCATGCGTGAGAACATTCAGGGTATCACAAAGCCAGCCATTCGTCGTTTAGCTCGTCGTGGCGGTGTTAAGCGTATTTCCGGTGATATCTACGAAGAAGTCCGTGGCGTCTTGAGGCATTTCCTCGAGAACGTCATCCGTGACTCTGTTACATACACAGAACACGCTCGTCGTAAAACAGTTACAGCTATGGATGTCGTCTACGCCCTTAAGCGCCAAGGAAAGACACTCTACGGTTTCTAAATCTCTACTGTTATCATAATTCTTTTTATTTTTTGAAAATAATATTTTGAGATAAAATATTTATTTTAAAGCTCACTCAACAGAGCTAAAGATATCAATAATATACTAATGGCTTTCAATTTTTAGTATATTTAGTTTCAAAAAAATCAACTATATTGTTATTGAGAATTAATTTTTAATATTCAGCCATTATAATGAGGTAAGTATTGCTTTTATCATATATACACTGGTTTGATACCAGAAAATGCGTATATTGCAAATTCAACAACCAAGATATAATTTGTATTTCGAAATTGCTTAATTATTTTTGGTTAATGATATAATAGTATGATACAACAATTGAAGGATGTTTGATGATATATGAATATCAAAATATTTTAATAAAAAACAAAGGATAAATATATATAATAAAGAGTGAATTAATTTGTGTTAAGACCAAATTCATGAAGTGTGTTGCGACACAAAACAGATTCATTATTTTCGAACTCTTTGCATCGATCGATGTCGTGTGTTGCTTTGAGGATCCCGCTTCCAATTTGTAGTGACTCTGAATCAATCTTATCAATGCGATGTGATATCAACGATATACGTGGACTGCAGTGTGCGTTGAAGTCATTCATTGCTATTGAATAAACAGTTGAAGCAGTGCCACAAAGCGAACGAGAAGCGCTGAGTCCACCACGTGAATGTAAGTTCTGTGCGAATCTGCAGAACTCTGTAATTTGTGCTGGAACTGATTGGAAGTGTTGATTCATGGTGACAACGAGAGAAGAGAAAGGAGGTGAAGGTGCACGAAGACAGTGAGACTTGGAACTGATTGATAAAATTTCTTTCTCGTTTTGACGTTTCTTTGTTTCATTATTATCTTCTGCACTGTTATCAAAGAAAGGTGATGTCTTATAAAGAGATAAAATCTGCTGAGAATGAGGATCTCTCGATAAGCAGAAAACAGATGATGATCGAGAAACAATTGAAGAAATAATTTGTTTGTCGTGCGATGACGTCAAATGTTTCGTACAATGCTGTACAAACACGTACAGAGCTTTATGACCCTGAGATCCAAATATAGAGAAAAGTCCAATTATTGTATCTGAGTATATCTGTATTGGTTTGTTGATGAACAAACAAAATGCAATGAATCCACCATCATCGTGGAAGATGCTGGCATACTTGCAAATCCACAGAGGCCAAAACGAGATACGAGAAGCTTTGCTGATGAAAATGATATTCTCGTTCCCTTCATCTTGGCGAATGAAGTTCATGAAGTCTTTCTTTATCTCGTATTGAGAACATATTTTGAGCGCGAAGTGAAGCAAAAGAGGGCACTTGTTGCAACCGAGATAGAATAGGTCTGCAAGGCGCTGCGCAACTTCCACGTTTTCTATAGCAAGAGAAGATAGACACAATAATAAACAATCTTCTGAATCGATTTCATGATATTCATCGTCATCATCATTTCTATCTTTAATTCTTCCTTCGCAAACAATGGAAATGCTTTCGCAGACTTTATAAATATCGTCGGCATTACTATAGCGAGAAATATCTTTCGATATAATTGATACAATCTTGAACAATAATCGATCAGGAATAAACTCAGATATCGCAATCAGCGCTGCACAGAAGAAATTAACAAGTTTTGACTGTCCTTCTGTTCCAGCGATGGAAATATGACCTGCAAGTGAAATTCCATCAGCATCAACAAAACAACGTGATTTGCAGCATTGCTGTAATATCTTGCAGCAGCTTCCAAAGACATTTTCTTCCTTGTTTTGAAGGCATTTTCTCAGCAATCCTAAAATTGTGCGGAAACCATAATATGCAAAGATGTAATTGCCAAATGATGAAGCAAGAGTGTTTCCAACATGTTGCAAACTTCTCAAACAGACGCTTGTTGTAGTTTCAAGCCACATATCAATCCTGCAGACGATGCGGCAAAGGAAATTAACATCACGAGTGACTTCGTATATATCGCATGCGCACGAAAAAGCACGGAATGGAAGAGATTTAGCTGTGAGATACATATAGTGAGAGAAACAGCGAATTAAGTCTTGCGTGTGCTTAAAATTACAGAATCGAAGAATATCAAGTAAGCGAACACAGAAATCACCACCACGTTCAGGACAGTAACTGAAAAGCGGCAGCATGCAGTCAGTCATGAACTTTCGCTCTTTGACAACAGAAAGAATGGAGTCAGACTCTATTATAGGAGGGAGATTCGAAAGATTGAGCAAATCGCCTGTGATTGATTCTGGACGAGAATACATCTCAACCATCTCTTGTTTGATTGCTTTAGTATATGGACAGAGACGGAATGGACCAATTCTACAAAGTGTCGTTGTTGAAACTTTTGTCTTCTTCGTGTTGAGTTTTCTCATTCCGCCAATACGAACAATAGAAGGACCTTTGGAGATAGCATCTCTAACGAGAAAAGCAAGAGACTTCTCTGCATTGATGCTAAATGCAATCTGAGCGTTTTCATCGCCTCGTGGTCTGATTGAAAGCGTAATAAAAGTCCACGTGCAACTTGGGAAGTTTGGACAAAGAACAATTGAACTCGTGGATGTTCCAAAACGAGAAAACAAAATGCAATGAAGAGAAGTTCCACTAAGGAAAGCGCTAATGCCATCTCCGTAGCCTTCTGTGAATGCCAATGAGAACAAAGTACATTGCGATGATGATATCTCTGAATACGCTTTATCGAAGTAAACCCATGCCGAGAAAGAGAATCCCCCACTAAAATCTGATGTTATTTCAAATGCCAAAGCTTTGTTTTCTTTTGCGAATATATGTGTGACATGTGGAAGTCTTCCTCTCTCGCAAAGTGCCATTGACAGAATATTCAAGATTTGATCACTGAATTTAAGTTCACTTTGTTTCGATATCGATATCAATGCATTAAGTGATTCGAAGTTGCACGAGAAAGACAAAATTTTCGTTAGGAGGGGAAAAACTAAAGTGGTAAATTCTTCTTCAGCCAAATCAATCGGGAATGAATGACCGTCAAAAACGACTTTTTCGTTGCCATATGCTTTGACTAATTCACATAAAAATATATCAAGTCTTCCATTATGGAATTGTGTGCAGTTTGTTGGAGAATATTCGCCAAGCTTAACATAGAACTGGAGGGAACTCTTCAAGCTTTCACCTATCAGCAAAATAGGAACAATAAAGCTTGATTCTTCGATTAATATCAAACCCTGCTGACTGACGTTTTTCCTTGATAACAATAAGCAGTGAGAAGGAACGTTAATGGAAATGTCATTGTCATCCTTACTATTGTCCCTTATTCTTTGGCATAAAACGTATTTCTCTTCCAAAGATGGGGAATAAAGATCACCAATGATGAAAGTAATGAGAAGTGACAGAGAACCAAAAGAATCGGGATTCTTGACATAATGCGAATAAACGCATGGACAAATACCTTTGTATGTGTTAATATATGATGGACGGGATGCTAAATTATCATTAATCTGTTCAAATAGTATCGACAAACACTCAAATGGAAGATCTTTTGTTTCCATGATTTCCGGCAATGAATATTGAATGTCATTTCCTTCATAGAGATTGTTGTGAAGAATGTTGATAATGCCTGCAGAGCAATTTGCTGAAAGGAGATGTAGCAACAAAGCAAACATGAATTTGGATGATGATATGAATGGACTTGGACATAATGGTAATATGGTAATGCAGTAATCATACAAAAGAGACCATATTGACTGAATTTTATCGGTTTTAAGATCTGATAGATTAATTACTGCTGCATTATAAAGTGATGCACCGATTATATCTGCAAACTCTTTGTTAACTATTAGATTACAACTAGAATTATTCATCTGTTGAACGCAGAATGATAAAATTTCACTAATAATATAAAAATTGCCACTAAAGAGTGACAAAAACTGAGAAAAGAAAGATGGAAAATAGTTGATAATAATGTGTATAAAGAAAGACCTCATTTCGAATAATTTCTTGGCAAAGTCTTGATCAGCAATTGCGAAGAAAGCAGAGAATTCAGACGTGAATAAAAATGTTTTCCCAGCGATGTCTTTCAAGAGATCAAATAAAAATTGATTGTCCTCGATTTTGCTTTCAAGTAATGAAGAAACAAGCAAAAGCGAAAAAGCAATGAACGAAAAGCTTTGTTCTATGCTTGATTTTGAATATTTCTCGAGATATGTTATACCAAAGCTTTCGATAAAAACTTTCTTCATTTCAATGTTTGTTACTGAAACTAATGGACGTAAAACACCAAGTGCTTCAAGACTGCTTTCATTCAGGTATTTTTCTTCTATATTTTCCCCATTTGACACGGAAAGTTTTGCATTCTCTTCATTGATACTTGGACTCAAGTCTTTAAACGTGCGATAGAACGTTTTTGATTCTTCGATTGCATTGATATATTCAACATATTTCGACATATTTTCTGTGAAATTTGATTCAAATTTTATTGTTGATTCTTCTTGGAAAAATATCGATACAGTACTCATTGCGAGCTTTCCTACAATAAATTTAAGATTGTTCTTATCTATTTTCGTCTTATCTGATTTATAAACATCGAAGACAGTCGCAAAAAGTGAGCCTATATCACCATCATTAGGTGACATATTCACGCTTATAATGTCGAGAAGTATGTTGTAGTCTATGTTCGACTGAAGCGTGTTTTGAACAAAATAAGCGAGAAAAGCGGTCAAAGAAGTTATTGATCGTCTTGCACCTGAATTGAAACAATTACTTAAAAGTGAACAGATGATTTCGAAACATATGTTGTGGTCAGCAGGATCCTGACATTTTTTGCGTAAAATATTGCAGATATTTGATATGTCTTCAGTTGATGGACAAATTAGACTGCTTTTCTCCATGTGTTTGGCAATGAGAGAGAACACACACAGAGTGTCGATCGTTGAATGCATTCTTAATATGTTACAAAACGGAGGAAAAATTATTATTGCATTAGAGGAATTGTTTTGATCAATATTGGGCGGTGTTTGACGTATTGTGGATATACAACAACATAAAAATGATAGAATGAGTTCATCATTTAAGTCATTTTTGTGTTGAATCAAACAACATTTTGAAACAACGTCATTACTGAACTGAAAATAGTTCGAAATCGTCTGCACCGTGTCGTATAAAGGCGTTCCAAGTGATAACATGTTTGTTATCGTTTGTATTCCTTTCGTTTGAAAATGAGGAAACTTGTATTGACTAGTTTCTGATTTGTTAAGTGACGAAACTCGCTCCAAAAATGACTTCAGCCACGCCGTTTTGTATTCGGACTCTTTCGTTGGCGTGGCCGAATTCATTTTTTTAGTTTGAATTTTATGTGTCAAATTTATCACATAAAGTGTCATAATGTCAAATATTTTGATATCAATCTAAATTTGCTTTTAATATATCATCCATACATATAGTTTCACTTTTCAAAATATATCTTTGGTAAAATTCGCCTATTATATCATAAAATATTCAATAACTCAACAATGGTAGTCCTAATCCATATCTAAATTCACTAACAATAAAGAGAACCATATGCTTAATAATTTCAGATTATTAACATCGAAGTTAACTCATTTCATTTATGATAATTATTGCATTTTTCAAAATGCTGTCTCAATTTACTCAAACTATTGATGTAATATGAGTGTGATGTGCACACATAAATTAACAACATACTGAATATCAATTTGGCAATATTTGTAAAATATATAACGAACTTTGTCCTAAAAAAACAAGAGTATATTTTAATTTAATTGTCCAATTTGCCCATATCTGTGATAGCAATTAAGACTTCTTCGTCACCTAGCGCGATCATAATTTCTTCTTTTCCTGATTTGAAGTGTAAGAACGTTAAATCATTCGAAACATCGAGATTTCTAACGAGAGTTTTGGCTTGTTCGACAAATGGATAAGCTTTTTCTTGGGTTAATTGTATTAATTTTTGATTTTCTTTTGTAACTTCTGGATACATGACCTCACCTCCCTTTCCTATAAGTATGGCCACTTTTACGGCTTTGTTGCTCTCAAGCTTCTTCAGTGTTGCTTGATATTCGCTCATTTTATGTTTATAAACAAATAAAGGGCTTATCACTTTTTATTCCCCTATTTTATTTTAATTTTTCACAAAAATCTAGTTATATTCTATTTCAGGCTATAAAAATGATAAAACCATATAAAGCATCAGCAAACAGATAACATATGATACTCGCTAGTAAAATTTTTAAATCATTTTTGATAATCTTTATAAACGATTGAAAGTAATAAAAATATATAAAACAGATGCAAGTAGATTACATTTCAGGTTTACAAACAATAATTACAAAAAAAATAAAATATATAAAACAGTATTTCATAAAAAAGCTCTAATCAATTAGACACCCGATTCAGATGCTATTGATGGAGTTGAGTCGATTTGGCTTGATATATCTTCTTCGATATCAGCCTTTGTCTTCTTGTTAAGTGTGCAACCAGTGATGCAGAGGTAGAAGCAGTTCATTATTACTGTGAAACCGACCGCTAATTCGAGAAAAGATTCAAGTAAATAAAACTGAACTGTTCTCTCACAAGTGTGAACTTCGGATGATATGTTGCAGTTCATTGTCGAATCTTTGCTCCAGCACTGACAATTATGCTTAGTCATGAAGTCTTGAGGATTCGAAAAGTATAAATCTTTAGCTTTGGAAACATCCGACTGGGATAGTAATCCGAAGCCATGGATAAAGAAAAGTGACGACTCGAATAAGTAAAATGCAGCGGCTATGAACAACAATGAGCGATACCAGGAAAGCGTCATAATTATAACGACTATTGGTATGATGATAGACGATAATCTGAACACAAGTGTGAAATCTTTCGAAATGTACTGTGTTGATAAGAAAGCGAGAGAGAATCCGGCGCATATTATAAAAATACAGCCGATTATCAAATAAAACTTTGTTTTCTGTTGAGCGTGATAGCTATTGTCTAACTTCGGTTCATCAATTTTGTGAGTTTTAGTCTCCTTCGATTTGTTTTGATTTTGATCTTGTTCAACATCGCTCTGTTTCTCAGAGCTCAGATTGTCGGCGTTGAGAGGGGCCTTGGTTTTGTTGAATCTGTGTGTCTTGTAATACGACCAGAACTGCGACATTGATTTTGGAAAAAATAAAAATTCTGAGTCGAACATTGAAAGAAAATACAATTCCAAATCGCGTCATAAATAGTTTTATTTAAGTTGAACCAAAATCTGGAATATAGGTGACGCATGGACACCATATTTCAAATGATCTACCAAAGAAGTGAAATTTCATGCAATTCTGTGTTCTACATATAAAAGGGAATAATATTATTCATTTTTTTAACTTTTCAATGCGACAAAATCTATGACGTGTTTTCGCATAATAATATAGATTTACGATAAAAAGTGATCCAAACCCGCAAAATAGTTTAGATTATCGTGCTTTTAAGAGCTTTTCCTCCATAGGAGCGTGAGCTCTGCTTGGAATTCGATTTTTTTTTGGAGCGCTTCATTCTTTACATGACATTTATTGCGATTTACATGGCATTTATATATGATTTACATGGCATTTATATATGATTTACATGACATTATTTCTATTTACAAGACAATATTGCAACTCTACATGTCAATAAAGATTCATTATTTGGCAAGATTTATAAAAATTCAAAAGTTTATAAACTGTTAGTATATCTGATGCTGTTTGTTTTATTTATGGATGTGGGAATTAGGCACTTTTTGGCCGCGAACTCAACATTTTCAAGGATTGCGGAAGGAACGACCCAAGGACCCTTTATAATGCCGTTTGACCCGGAAATTATAAAAATCTATAGTCCTCAAAATAATAGGCTCGCAAAATTGAAAGGAATTGAAAAGACAAAGTTTTCAATTTTGCGCTCCTATTATTTTTAATAGAATCTTTCTATAGCTATCTTTTTTGTAAAGTTGATTTTGATTAAAAATACTACAATAAGCATATATTTACTAAATAACAAAGACAAAGAAAAGATTAAAAGAATAAATATGCAATGTGCATTGAAAGATAGGAAAATTCTTGAGAAGTTCGACTTTTGTGGTGTGCTCGGGTAAGTTGGGAAATAATCTAAACATGAATGTTAAACAATAATTATTGAAGTCTAGATTATAGGGATTTAAGGATCAAGAGATAGTATTTGAGAGAATGCAACTAAAAGTATGACATGCCAAGCTAGTTTAGGATGCTCAATATTGATTTGGGGTATAAAATCCAATAATTTGCGGTGCTTTCTCGAGAAAAACTAAGCAAATTCGCTGCAGCTGAGTATTTATTTATGTTTGAACTGCTGTAAGCAGCATTTACTTCATGATATTCACCTCAAATCAGAATATGAGTGAGGCCATCATTAAATAGTAAACGGTCTCGTTTGTCAAGTAAAATGAATATTTGTCAAGTAAATTTTGAAATATATTTTATTTGTCAAAGATTGTCAGAAAATAATTGTACAAATCGAATTAATGATGTAGAAATGTATTCTATTTAAAATAAAGTGTATCCCATTATTTATTTTTGTTAAATTACGCAAAAATTTCATTGAAAAATCTAATCGACCATCGGGATTTTTTCCATTTCCCATATGGGGGAAAAATTATATCTTACATAAAAAGTGCTTTTTTTGGAAAATGGGAGAAACTTTTTACAGTAGGGAATCATACATTAGATGAGGAAATACACCACAAATTCATGGTGTCAATTTCAAAAAAAAAAAAAAAAAAACTAAATACCTTTCCTCATTTGTCCTCTCAATTTCCACAAAAGGTGACACAAAATTGAATACCGGCCACTCATTTTTAGTTGGGGGGCTCTTTTTTTGGAAAAGTGACGCTCAATTTCAATACTGCAAATGGGGATTTTGGGGAATTTGAGAGCCATTGGCCACAAAAATGAGGATTTCTTAGTTTTATTGTTTGTAATGTAATAAATCAACGCTATTTTTGCTTTTTGATAAGTTCATAATTTTTAGTTCATTTATTTGTGTTTGTCATGTGGCCGGAGGCTTTGCCTCCGCCCACGATTTTTTTTCCCCCAATGGGGAAAAAACATAAATAACGTACAAAAAGTGACCCGCAAACTCGATGGTTGTTCAAGTCTCAAAATATTTAACAAAACGTAGGGGTTTTCAATAAAAATCTTGGTTATGGGAAGTTGTTCCACAAACTGATTGCAACCATAAAAATATTGCCTATATGTTTCAATATGGATGCAGAATAATATGGCAAAGAATGAAGGAGATATATCCATATTGTATGAAAAATTATGAATTGATCGCAAAAATCAAAATTATCGGAGTTATGATATAATCAATCTGCTATAATTTAGATTGACAATAATATAAGACAAAAATAAGGCGATACATTTTTTTTGAAATTCAATTTGTTTGGAAAAATCCATTTTTAATCTTATACTTCAATAAGATTACATATGCAAGTCCGATTTATGATGTTAAAAAGCTCCAAAGCGATACTTTTTGTTATTTTTTTTTAAAATGCCTTGAATTTTTTTTCTCGTTTACTCTTTTGAGTTTTGTGATTTTTAACGAGTGACCCCTTATAGATCAGATCTGATCTGATAAAATATTTATGTGCCTTTCTTGGGTTCTGTTTACAGTGGTATCAATAATATCTCTGCAAACAAAGACCAAGCCGCTCATCCAATATGATTTTGCTTAAACAAACACTATCTTGTATTTTTAAGATGATGGAAGCTCTTCTCTTATCTATTGTAGGTATAACTGCATGTTAATAATATAGATGTAGCCTATATTAAAACGCAGAATTTATTAATATATTAACAAAATCAATTGTAATTAATACATTCATAAACAGTGTGATTATATATTATTATATTAAGAATATGAAACTCTGTTTTTGTATTTTTAAAAAAGCAATAATTTAACTTATTTAGTATTTCCATTTATATTAATACGAAATTGGTGCTTTTCAGGGGCGCTGAGTATGAGAATAGCATTTGCTTGTCTATTTAACTTGAGGATCTCTATGCCTCCATGAGATTTCAGCGAATTTTGACATGTAAAATAATGAAAGTCACCATTTTTGACATATATTATCTGATATTTGTCATGTAAAGTCGAAAATTTGATATGTAATGTTACCAATGAGCAAATTTTGTGTGAACTTGAGGTAGCATAACTTTATGTATGCTCGATGCATGAGCAAAGGAATGCCGTTTGACTCCTGCGCGTGGCGTATTTTTTCTTTTCTATTTTTTGATTTTTCTAGGGGAACTCTTGCAAAAATAAGCGAGTGAACGCTATAATAGTGAGATGTAGTTATTATAATCATCAAAGAGATTCATAACAGAAGCCCATTAATGATTTGTAATGGGTTTCTGCTTGTAATCATATCATGATTAAGTAATATAAGATCATGAAACAGATTGCACCACTAGAATCAGCACCCACAAAAAGCACGTAAATGTTTCATCAGATTCGTCCAGGAAGGGGTTTACTCGTTAAAAATCGCAAAACTCAAAAAGGTCAACGAGAAAAAAAGTGGAGCCTCAAATAGTTGGAAATAATAAAGAGAATATAATGAACTAATAATATTTTTCACGACTTATTCAAAAAATAAAGCGTTCCAAATTTCTTTACTGAATTATACTCACCAATATCTTTTGTGCATTATTTTGGAAAATACGTTTTCAAGTTTCTCAAAAGTTTTTGTAAAGTTCACGATCCAATTATTGTGATCACTATACCTCATTATTTTATCGAACCCCTATAATAAAAGTTCCCTTATTATTTTCAAATCCCCCTTTTATTGAAACAACCGGAATACCCTTTATAGCAATTTCTCCCCCATATTATCACATATTTTCACTCGATAATTAATATAGCTCCTGTGTAATTAGAGGGAAAGTGACACAATTTTCTATTCAAAATTTAATAGCTCAACGCATGCACTACGAGTTCGCTAAATTCGCTAATGCGCTATATGATTTTCATATTGCACATTTCATTTAGATAATAAACAACTAAGAAAAAGCATAGATTTATCGAGAAGCTCTTGAGAAAAACTCAATTTATTATGAATAACTTAAGATTGACGCTGCAAACTATTGTGCATTAAAAATCACTCGTTTGTAGGTTCAAAAACCCAAGATTAATTTTAAATAAAATCAAATCTTTTGATTTTAGCTTTAATGTTATGAAATTATAATCACAAATGCTAATGGTATATCTACCAGGTGATATTTTAGGATACAAATATAATTCCTAAAAAATTGTCACAGCAATGCTATTTTTCAGCGCGAATTTGGTCTGCGATTTTAGCGAATTGGCAAAAATGGGCCAATTCGCTCATCCATATTTAATTTTTTTAAATATTAAGCGTTAAATTTATATGTCATAAATCTGCTTACATGACAAAATTTTCCATTTTGGAAAACTGAAATATATCTCAATATGTGCCCTTTCACACTGTATCAAGTAATCTAATATAGGGCCAAAGGTGATTTTTCTCAAAGCAAAGTTGACGTCAATGATTATTTTCAAAATCCATTAGAGCTCAATCAACAGTAACTGCGTTTCATTATGTTTTCATTTAGTAGCTGAGTCCATGGTTATCCTGAAAATCATTGATTAAATTCAATGAAGTACATGAATGAAATCAGAGTGATTCGAGAAATCTTTTGCGAACCAGTAGATCACAAATGCAGCGCATAGAAACTACAAATATCACAATGATAACAAAATCAGATTGATGAACTTCATATAAAAAAGAAGAACAAAAAAGATTTTTCAAAAATAAAAATGCAGTGTATATATATGCCAATTGATACATTCTTCATGATGCACATTTGGGAAACTCAAATTATAAGTTCTTTCATTTTTGCGTGCATCAAATCTTTTTATAATAAAGCTGAGATAAACATATCATTAATGTCGTTCAGTTAGACGTACTCTTATTTCTATTCCAGATGTATTGGCAAAATAGACGTCAACTCTACAGCTACGATGAAATAATCAACTCCCTTGAATTCATGTGAAAAATGAGCACTACCAATGACTTTAATGCATCAAATATACTAAAACAAACATATGAAACCATATATACTAGGCAATATGTGACAATGCTCCAACAACGAAATCATTTGGAATTGATACCATTTCCCACGACAACAATAAGCAGTTACTGCTATGCAATGATTATACTTAATATGGGAAAGTTTAAATAAAGAAAAAACTCAAAAATCATATTTTTGTATCAAATATTTTAAAAATATTTATGTACCAGCGTGAACTATGCATTGCTACTATAGTTATAGATTTCAAGCGGTTAGATATGATGATTGCAAATTAAGAAATTTATTTCACACAAAATGAAATATTTTAATTTTTTGATGTGTGGTCTTACAATTCCTCTATATCTATACATATTCATAAAGGTTTTGATCTGATGGTCATTCAATACGTTAGTTTCCTTCAATTTTTTCAGACGGAAAAAGACTTTTTGGCCATTTTTCAAGGACTCTTTGTTCGCTTTATTTTTAGCATTATGGCTTCTTTTTTAAAAAATACGCAGTAAGATATGATATTATTTGATAATTTATATCCTACCGCTGATTTTTATCAGTTTTCTATTGCAAATTGAACTCGGAATTCCAATTGCAACATTAATTAAAATGCTAAATGATTGCACAATTAAATCCAATAATTGTTGATATAATTATTCCATTAATTGTTTTAATCCAAAAATTAACTACATTTTTCAAATTTTTTCATAATCAAATTTCTCGATGAACTTCTTTATCATCACTCAAACTAATCAAGTATAAATCTAATCTCAGATTTTCAATTTATCTTACACATAATTAATTTAATTTTCAAATTATTATCGTTAGATTTCGCTATTACATTGATTATATGATATTCCAAGTCCATAGCTATTAATTGCACGCGCTTATGGTCAATTTAATAATCGAATATTTTCAATTAAAAAAATTTTATATTTTACCGAGATGAAATTAATTATTTAGTGACTATGAAATAAGATACAGCACTTGCTGCATCTGATCCAATGGAAATATTCTTCTAGAACAGTTCCATTGAAAGGATACCTCCAAGAATATCCCAATCTTCACTCATGTTGATGGCCTGGAAGAAATCATCGCCGAGGGTATCCAGATTGATTTCAGCGCGGTTGCCCATACTCTTGAGTTTCTCCTCTTCACGCTTCATCGCAAGCCATCTGTTTTTGCAGTTTGTGTTTGTTCTACCTTTGAAAAACTTTGCAATCTTCTGCCATTTCGTTCCTAATTCGGAAACTTTCAATTTCAGAAGCTTGTCATCTTCCTTTGACCAAACACCATTGTTGACATCAGGGCAAAGATAGTAAAACCATCTTTCCTTGCATTGTCTTGGGTTCCTATTGATCATTTTCTCGGCAATAAAATTCCAATCGATTTCTTGACTTCCTGAAACGAGTCTCACTAAAGCAGCGTCTTCCTCAGGCCTCCACTTGTTGTGCTTGTGCTTCGGCATCACGTAGTAATCATCGAAATCTTTCATCTTTGTGCAAAATGAGATTAATAATTGAAAAATATTCAAAAGAAGAGTTTGAATGATAATTCAATTCTAAAAGCACGATTTTATTATCTGTATTCTATAAAGAGTAAATTTACGACAAGTTTGATTTTTTGATAATTTCAATTAACTCATTCAATATTCGAAATTTTACGAATATTTCCATTCTTGATATAAAAGTGAACCATTTTAGAAAAGTTACTTTTTGTAAACTTTTCAAAATATATCACTTTGTCAAGAATTCAATATTTTACCAGATTCTCATTTTTATTATTGACCTTTGGCAGCTATGCTTGTGCTCAAAATATTGAACAAAAAGTTGAAATATTTCCGGAAAGTGAATGTCAATGATTTGTGACGATTATGACAGATGGTCGGGTAAGAGTATTCAATTGTTTTTCTTCAACCAAACAGCTGCATATCGATTTTATGATATATTTGCAAAATGAATCTTTGACACGCTATGGGTTTTATCGGTTGATCTCAAAGTCATTGAAATGTAATGGATCTCTATGTGCTCTACCGAATGTCTTATTATGGGAAAATTGTTGGATTTTCATCAGATTGTTGAAAAATCTGTTTATGATTTCGTACAATGCTCCGGTTACATGTTTTACAATACTGCATTAAGTTATTATCGAAATATTGCCATGAAAAAGTAAATAAATCATAGGGGAAAAATAACCTCTTTGAAAGTCGCGTTTTTTTCTCGAACTAATACTTCTAAGCAAGAAGGCGAACTATTCGTAGCGGATATCGAAATTATTTTCTGTGCTGTGTCTGTTTCAATTGTCAAACACATAGTATACCCTCTACATCACTTAGATAATTTTAATATTACTTTCAAAATATGTGTTTGATACATAAATTTTAAAAATATGTATATATAGGCTAGAGATTTAATTGTGTTCAATCAGATATAGCATTGATATGATGCAATAATTTTAAATATTTAAAACATTGTTGAATAAGATGCACCAATAGCTTCCAAAAGACAGAAGCATATGTGTTATTGATACTTATGCCTCTTTTATGAATATAATCAACAATTTCATTTTGAAATGAATTTTGTAAAAAACATCGTTAAACATAATGTTTTCGGGTAAAAAATTATTATGATAATATATTAGAAGTAAAATCATTGAAAACATTATTTGGTGGAAGAAAAGTGACATAATTATTTTTTATATCCAACTACACTTCAAAGTAACTGAAAACAAGCTCAGTCACTACAAAGTAGCTGAAATCACGCTCGGTCATTACAAAACATAGCCAAACAAGCTCCGTCACTACAAACTAACTGAAAGCACGCCTTTTGGAAGATGCTATTTTTTGACAACCATATGAAAATTTTTTGTTTTACCTATATTGTCATCTTAAAATTTTCTTATTTTCTAATTCGTTTTCAATTTTTATGGATTATTCGTTGATTTATCATAATTCCTGAAATATATTAATATTATTTTTGTAAATATATTTACTTATAACACAGGTTCCGGAACAGATTACATGCCACCGTACATTACTGTGTATGCTTGGTATAGAACTGTTTAAAAAATATATTTTGGTTATGATAATTAATTAAGAAATATATTATTATTTTTGTATATAGCTATTTAAACATTCCTTAAAGTTACAATACCTTTTATATGGATTAATATAATGTCCTTTGCCGTCATCACCATATAATATATAATTATTATGACAGTTCTGTTTTAATACAGTTACTTTATTCATATAATAATTAATATAATAAATCTTATCTTCAAATTCACTATAAAAGTAATTCTTAGTTAAATGTGAAGATCTATTATTCTGTATAACTGTATCACAATACGGTATAAATTTAACATCATATGGCAAAGTAATATATTCAGGATCTTTATCAGTATTTTTAAATTTAGCATCTGTATTAAACAACTTTTGTAATCTCTCTGGAAAAGAATACTGATATATATAACTTGACATTTATTGGATAAAGAAATATTTATTATTTTAATTATTATTATTTTTATATTTTATTTCTGGTATATGTACTTGATATAGATTTTTAAATTTAAAATTTAAAACACGGTAGAACTAACCTTTGATTATGAAATACCGCTAGGCATGAAATAACCGAATGTTTTATACTAATTCCTTTAGTCAGTACTGCTACTGCTTAAAATTCTTCTTTTTGCCTATCGAAAAGAAATGGTCTCGATGCAATTACTGCAGAAAGCCAACACTCTTTGCAGATCATATATGCAACTTCACAATTCCAGTTGAGAGCAACCCATACAAAGAGAATGAGCTCATTAAAACTGATAACAATGTGCAGCACATAATAATCTTAGTTATACGCTCAAATATGTCCATAAATATTGCTTCAGATGACGACTTCAGGATGTTTATCAATGGAATAGCAGGAATTAAAAAGAATAGAATGATCAAATATAACAGAGATCAAATTCGTAGTGCTATAATAACTCTTGCATCAATGGTTAAGCCCAATTTACAAAAGCTTAGGAAAGAACTCGGATATGTCTCGTTCACTATCGATGGGGCAATAGTTAGTAATGAGATGTTCGCATTCCTCGAGTCTTCGCCTCGAGTTCTGCGAACATCTCTTTTATTATATTTACGACAAAAATAGTTTTACAAGTTAGGTTCCCCCCCATATAGAAAATAAATTTTTGAATTACTTACAAAACTAACATTAATTTTATTTTAAAAATTATGACTTTATAAAATCTAATCAGTTTTTAAAATAATTTATTTTTTTATTTCCTAAGTAAAGAATGAGTCAGTACATTTTTTATAAAACATTTCCCGAACGTTTACAA
>JALKBU010000735.1:0-26503 GCA_023091735.1 Trichomonas tenax | reverse complement strand
CCACTTATACCACTGGATAGACAACTATCAATATGTACATGAAAGTACTTTCAAATCGAAAAAATATTGATCAGATAAAAAGTTATGAAGGTCGCAGGACTACACCGCAGAAGGAAAAATTTTCCCAATAATTACATATATTTATAGCATATGACTCGATAATTCCAATGACATTCCTAATTGAGTTTATCATGTAAAAGGGTACTTATTTCCGTTAAAATACTTTATTCCTGTAAAGTCCATTATCTCATCTACGCTTGAAAATGGATATGATGTTTTATGCCCCAGAATCGAAAAAATTTTGGGATATACGATTATTTTCTATTCAAAAATATTGAAATAAAATGTGACATATTTTTTCACAATTTTTTACCCTATTTTTGAAAATTTAATTGTAGGATGCCACTTTGAGTGGCAAAATTTCTTCAGTGACACAAAAACTGGAGATATTAATTCTGAGAACTGTCCAGTTGAAGTTCCAGCTAAATCAAAATATTATATTTCAAGCTATAAAGCAACACGTAATATACCTGTTCTATAGTTATCACAGATTCAGATCCAGATACAAAGGTCCTAGAGAATTCACAGTTTTTATTTAATTCCAAACAAGACAAAGGTGGAGCAATTCTATTTATTTCTGGCGAAATTGTAATAAATTTTTGTTGCGTTACTTCTGTCCATAATATTCATGAACAATTCTGTTTTACTCAGGTATATAATTCTGCATCCAAAAATTTTTTGTTTGGCACGACGATATTAGTTATTCTCTGAATTTTAGGTATTTTTCATTCTTTCATGTACAGAGATATGGACCATAGTTTTATGTTGATCGCCAACCTTGTTCGCGATTTTTCCTTCCAACACACGAGGCTAAAAATTCAAATATGCGAAAAATGATACTGGATGACCAAATAATTTCTAAACATCTCACCTAATTTTTCAATGGGTTCTCTCAATTTCCGATAATATCATTTTTCGCACATCAGTTTCTGCAATCGTTTTATATAACCAGTCGAACAAATATTATTTATTAATGATGAAATTCCGTTCAGCAATTTATTCACTTCAAGAAGAATTGATTACGAATACATATAATGAGATTCAAAAAGAACTTGCTCCATATTATCCTCAGGCGGAATACAAGTTACAATGTTATGATGATTCTAAAACGAATCCAGATAAAGTCAAAAAATCTTATCATTTTCTTGAAGCTGATTCTTATGAATACTTAATTGAAGAATATCTATGGTAGATCATTATCAATGATTATGAAATTGTTTCTATATATAAAAATTGTGCTCTATTTATGCATAAATACAATATTTGCTACATTTTTGCATTTTATTTGGTAATATGGTTAAGCATATAACACTATATGCCAAGTATTAATTATATGAGAATAAAATGTTGAAATATAGTTGTTAGAGAAGAGAGAATAACGAAAAAGAAAAAATAATATTCTGACACGGGGAGTCCAACCCCGCTCCAGCGAATGAGAACCGCTTATCCTAACCGATGAACGATGTTGGAAATACATTTTTTTGTATTACTATATGAATTAATATAATGAAGGAAAGATTTAAATTTTTCAAATCTGACAATCTGACACTTTACACTTTGGCTTGTTGACATGCAAATAAAGATCTCAATAAATTTGTTTCTCTATAATTGACAATACAAACTCAGAGGTGCGGATGTAAGATATGGAATAAATACTTCCCTGATATTAGTGATTACAATTTATCGATCAATGTAACAAGTTTTAATATATATTCAAATCTCCTTGTTTTCAATACAAATTTCATATACCATATCATGTTGCTTGTTAGAGATTCATTTGAAATCAATAGACGAAATTGAGAAGTAAAAAACTGCCTACTCAGGTTCAATAAAATAAATGCAGA
The DNA here is from genome assembly GCA_023091735.1 of Trichomonas tenax. Lineage (NCBI taxonomy): Eukaryota > Parabasalia > Trichomonadida > Trichomonadidae > Trichomonas > Trichomonas tenax. The sequence goes on along the minus strand of JALKBU010000735.1, from coordinate 24,599 downwards.
ATATTCAAGAAGAAATCGATCAACTTAAATCAAGGATTTACCAGTTAGAAGATCAAAACAAGCATCTGTGTGCTTCTCTGCGCGAGTTAGTCAGCGTTCTTCCACCAGAAACTCGAAACCAAATACAATATCGTAAAAATGAGCTCCCTCACATCAATCAACTGATGGAATCTCAAGATATATGTTATATAGCTTAGTAGTATAAGAATAGCTTGATTATTAAACATTTAATATTATTTTGCATTTTTGCTTATAACACTATTAATACAGCAAATATGAGAGAATATTTATATTTGAAAATATCATATTGACAAGTTTTTTGAAGATCTGAAAACTTGAATTCTTGATAACTCTCTACCACTGTAATGTTTAATGAATCGTCAATTATAATAAAATCATGTGGTCTAATGATGTTTGAAGGGTAAAAAGGAGTAACTTTCGATACATTCAAACGAGTTTGATCACTTTTGGATTCCTTTCCAAAAATATCTTTTGCAATTGCAGAGCTTCCAAACATTATAAATTCGTTTAAAGACCTGCATCCATGGAATGCCCAATTATCAATAAACTTCATACCCGAAGGAATTATTACACTTTTAAGAGCAACATTAAAATCGAAAGCTCTAAAATAAATATATGTGAGCATGTCACCAGAAAATCATAGAAAGCATGAGTTCTAATAGTCTTTAGTCTACAATGTTTTTCAAATGTTAGACTTATTATTCGTCAGCATCGATAGAATGCATAGTCTTGAATGATTTCAACTGTTGCAGGAATACAAACTTGTGTTATATCTTGACAATTGTGAAACGACTTGGATCTAATTTCAACTACAACATATGTTATTTTGTTGTTTAGAACGAACTTTGGAATTTTAATCAGCTTTGGATATTTTGTGAGAGAAACAGCATTAAGTATGGATGTGCGAATTAAGCACTTTTTGGCTACGCGCAAATTCAACATTTTTAAGGATCGCGCGGAAGGAGCAACCTAAGGACCCTTTATAATGCCGTTTGACCCGGAAATTATAAAAATCCACCTCATGTAACACCCTTTATAACAATTCCTCCCTCATATTACCACATATTTTCCCTCGATAATTAATATAACCCCTGTGTAATTAGAGGAAAAGCGATAAAATTCTCTAATAAGGTTTTTGTAAATACTTTATAATAAATAAACTTAATGATTCCATCTATTTGATGAATGATGGATATCGATATTTTCTATTAGAATATCCATCCTTAAATCAAATCAATACATGGTGTCAACTTCGTCCTACTCATTTAGACAATGAAGTTTCCGGTGTTTATACAACCACAGGATTTAAAAGTAATATCACTGAAGTTGCTAGTTCTAATTGAAGAGGTTTAGTTAAGTCAACTATTCCATATTCCAGTGAAGGAATTAACTCCTGGAGTTTCCGAGTGGTTCTATTCAATTGGAATGCTGGGCTCTGGGAAAACTGACCATAAAGATATTGGGATTCCAGCAGCATCTTCAGCAACAAATCTTATAAGATTATGGACCGCGACAAATATCGCATTAGTAATATGTCAGTATATGAGACAGAATTATATCAATATGCTCAATCAATTACATGGATCATGATCCCTATAGTATTTGATAGTTTCTCTTGAATTGTCTACCAAAATTACAATGAATTTTTAAAAGATATATTTGATATATAAACATTGTCAGCTATTGCTATTGTGAGGAATAATAATATGTTTTTGTATAATATATTATCACACAATTCTTGATAGCAATTAGTGCTATTTTAGCATATAGCACCTTTGATTTACAAACAATATTTGCTTTTAGATTTACTGTTTAACTCATTTTTAAATGATTTTTAGGCCAAATTGTCTCAAATCTGGGTGCATGGATATTTATATTAATTTGGCTGTTCTATATGGGGTTCCGGAACTTTCTTTGCACTTTTCATTCCTTTGTCAAAAATATTAATTCATACAAGACCAATGAAAAGTGCAAAAAAGGGGTTTGACCAATGAAAAGTCAACTTATTTTTTTAAAAAAAAAAACATCAAGATTTGCGTATCTTTTAGCGATTTCTCTGCTTTTTAGCAGCATCAAACCAGTAAGAAGCAGGTATTCTTTGCATCTGCCGTTAAAATGCAGAGAAATTACTCTAAGATACTTGAGATTTTCAAGATCTTTTCTTTTTTTTTCATATTTTTTACATTTTTAATAAAGGAATATAAGTAACATAGTAACTTTCATTTTTTTATGATTCAAAAGCCACCCTCCTTTAGAGAAATATATAGAAAACTTCAAAAGTTATTTTTTCTTCGAAATTATAATTTACATATATAGTACAATATATTAATTTGTTTGTTTCAATTTTTCTATGGCGGCCGATCATGTTTTGTGTGAAAAGTGATCCTCATCTCACTTTTCTTTCCGGAACCCCATATAGAACATGGCACTATTACAACTTCAATAAAAAACTAAGTTGTAGTATCTTATAGAATTGCAGCATTTCATAAATATATTTATATAACCTTCAAACTTTTTGGCACTTTTCATTTAACATGTTCTTGATGAATGCATAATGTTTGCATTTTAAATGAAGATCACATGTAATAATATAGAAATGAATAATGAAAATAGAAAATGTGTATCACATTAATGGTTATGCATTCACAAATTTCAACAATTTAAACTATCAACTAATCTTTGAACATAATTATTCTTCATCATGCGAATGCTTTAGTGGTGCAACTGATGTCGAAGAAATAAATATTCCATGTAAATATTCGGATTTGAAGAAATCTCGAAATAACGATTATTTATTTCCAAACGGGTTGCGATATTATATTTTAGAGTATCCAAACATCAACAGAATGAACACATGGAGTCAATCTAAATCTCCTATTGATGATTTGGAAGTTGCTGGTGTTTTTAAAGCTACAAATTTCAATCCCGGTATAACTGAACTTCCTGATTCATTCTGGGGCGGGTTAGTGAAAACAACAATACCATTCCCTGGTCAAGGAATTAATTCATACTTAAATGGTGAGCCAGGCGGTAGCCTTTGGTATTATGGCGTTGGGATATTGTGTTCAGGAGTTAATGCTTATGCAGGAATGCCAGTTAATTCTAGTTGTGCTACTAATCGCGTACGTCTGTGGTCTGCAGTAACCAAGTTGCCAAACAACAAAACCTTGATTGATATTAATGATAAAATTATGTGCAGCTGTAATTTTTATTTCTTTTATGTTTTTATCAATATGGCATCAAAGTGAAGGCTTTCACGAATGTATGAATAAAAGTTGAAAATTTATATTTAATTGATGTATCAACTTACACCATTGAATATTGTGTTACATATGAATTAGCTTTCGAGCATGATCATTCAAGATCATGTAAGTGCTTTAATAGTTAAAATACTCTATAACCAATAAACTTAATGGTCCCATCTATTTGATGAATGATGGCTATCGATATTATCTTTTGGAATATCCATCCTTAAATCAACTTCGTCCTCCTCATTTAGAAAATGAAGTCTCTAGTGTCTTTAAATCCACAGGAATCAAAAGCAATATCACTGAAGTTGCCGGAGAAGGAATTAAATCATACATTGATGGACATCCAGGTGCTGACACATGGTTTTACTCAATTGGAATGCTATGCTCGGGAGGAACTGACTATAAAGATAGAGAAATTCCAGTAAATTGTGTAAGACTATGGACAGCGATAAAGAAAAAGATCTCTCATAATGTAATATCATTTTAATTTATTTTCAATGAAAACAATCCTATTTTAGATCAATGTATTAAAATCCATAATAGGACATACGATTATAATCAATTCAAAATTAATTCTTTTTTGAAGCTTTTCGAAAATTTAACATAAGGTTAAGTAAAAATGTTCGAAAATATACGTTATTGATGTAAACTTTTCGAGGATGAGGAAAAAACTCTTTAAGGTTCGAAAACAAAAAGTGACGGGTCCATTTGGATCCATGGTATTATGATTTAAATTCGTTCTGCATAAGGTCTGCAAAGTGAATGGAACTGAAGAGAAGGGAAGTGCATTGGAATATATGAATATTAAATTTTTTTTTTCCTCAAAAAGCCCTTGTTTTGTCTTGAAATACTTACTGTATGATAGGTCTTACTATTGCAGATGAACACAAGTAAAATGAGGATCTAATTACCAAATTGCGATATTTTAAAAAATAGCTTATCCTATAAGAAGGTATTTGATATCTATCACATTTGTGCTTAAATGAGGAAAGACAATTCCCATTAAAAATAATTTTAAACGTTTTCTCTGAGGTTTTTTTGATTTTCGGGTCTCTCAAAACCATTCAAAAATTGAGAACCCAAAAAACGGATTGTTTCGAAAACCGCGCAGAAAATCGCAAAGTTAGGGGATCAATTTTTTTGTTGGGGAAATGCGTATTTAAAGGGGTTGAAACAACTAAAAAGGGGTTAAACAATGAACAAAAATGGGAGTTTGTTTCTTAAAAGGGGAAAACTTATCCCCATTATAAATCAGCAGACTCTGATATTTTTAGTTCAGGCAGAGCCCGAAATAATACGTGTTTTTTTCGGGCAACTCGCCCCGAAAAGTTAACTTTTCGGACATCCCTAGATTAAGGAAGGCACGCCTGTAAAGCGTCTCAAAACAGCTAATTTTGCACAAGGTTAAGGAAGGTTAAAGTTACTTTTCAATAAGGAAATTTGTTGTATCGACTTTGTTCTTTAAAATTGATATTTCTGGTGGCAAGTGATTGGTAATAAATATTTCACATTAATTTTCATTAACCACTATTCAGTGAAAAGATGTTACTTTTCTCAGATAAGGTTAAGTATTTCCAAAGTCGAGCTTATTATTTTTCGTCTTCTGGAAGGAATCAAGAGAAACGAATATCACCAATATGTACTATAATAATGACACTACATTCACTGATTTTGAGGATCTATCAGATCAATTAGTTTTTGAACACAATCATTCTTCATCATGTCAATGTCTCAATGGAGGTTCGGAGGTTTTAAACATTAATATGGAATGCAAGTTTTCTATATTAAGTAGGCTGAACGAATCAATTTATCTATTTCCTGATGTTTATCGCTATTTTCTTTTAAAATATCCATCATTAAATAGAATTAACATATGGAGACAATCATTGCCTCCAACAGAAGATATTGAAATCTCAGAAGTGACCAAGGCAAAGGGGTTTCTCGATTACATTACAGAGGCTCCGGATTCAAATTGGGGAGGATTAGTTACAACAACAATTCCTTTTCCATAAAAGGTCAACCAGGAATTCAAACATGGTTTTATTCCATAGGAATATTGTGCTCTGGAGGGTCGGGCTATAAAAGCACTGGCATTCCATCAGCTCCTTCTTTGTCAGCGGTACATCAAAGTAGACTTTGGGCAGCAATAATCAAACCGAAAGTTCATGAATCATTGAATGAGCGAAAATATTCTGAAATGAGAATGGTATCAAGTTGGGTAATGATTCAGTCTGTTTATGAATTTTGAATTAATACATTTTAATTATTAGAGTTTGAATATTCACGCATTTCATCAATCAAAATTAGAATTTGGAGTTTTATTAATTGCAATGGTCTGAAATAGTAAGGCTACCTAATGTCAAATATTGTTTATATGAATGAAAGGATTTGGTGCAATAATAATTTATTATGATTTTATATTTTTATAAAAATGTGATGTTTTCCTTTTTTGCAGAATGTAATTGATTTAACATTATCTAAGTTTTAATCATTTTGATGCATTTGTTCATTAAAATCTTTAATTTCATTCAAATAATATATATTTTACAATAAATGTGATTATTTGAGTTCTAAGTTGAAAAATAAGAACTCAGATTGATGGTTGATCAGAATCCTTATCGAAGGCTTTGATATCAAAGATCGGAGTTCCATCAATTAAATCTAAACCTTTGACATAAAGCTTTAATCCTTCAATCTTAATAATTTTCATGAAGGACTTTCCAATAGGATTAGGACGAACAGGAGAACAAGTTGCGAATACACCTCTTGGAGGTAAATGTTTCCTGTGAACCGGCTGAACCTGCTGTATGGACCTATCAGCAAGATGCAACCATGAAAATACCCAAATGTATTTATTCTGTTCAAGTCCGATTAAACAATCAGCGTATTCAGGCAGAATTTCGATAACTCCACCCAAAATATCGTCCTTGCTGTTCAATGGAACCTCTCTCATTTCTTTACAATCGGATTTAACATATCCTACAGCATTGATTTCGAAACTTTGCATTTAATGTCACTTTTAATCTGTCAGGTTTTCCGAAATCTTTCGATTTTTTTTATATTTTTCCACAATAAATAAACAATCAATAGAACTTATTGCCATGAAATCCTAATCTCAAACCGACGGAATACATATTAATAGCCGTTTGATCAACTATATTCTAATATTTGAAATTTTTAGATACATTTGCTACCAATTATTTGAATAAAGTTCGATTTTGGTCTAATTATTATACAGATTGGGATGTGTAGTAGTTATAAACAAATAAATGCATTTGATGATATATTAGAATCAGAATATACATATATATTTTTGACAACTTTCAATTTACATCTTCAGAAATTTGATCATTCAAAATGTGAAAAATGACTGTCAAAATGACAAATTTGTTGGATGGTAATTCCAATCAATTTCATAACGATATTTGAACGATTTAACGTTACTGTGTGTTCTACTTTTGATGAGCACATCGATTGCAATCATTACTATGTATATAATATTCTTGATCATCAAAACAGTTGATTACTATGCTATTGAATACATCATTCATTTCGAACGCACATTTTATATTGAATGGGTTATTTTTATGATTCTATATTGGACAACTCCTTATTTCCATTTAAGAATTATATGGCTGCTTATTTTCCCAGAAGATCACTCTTCGAACCTCGTAATGTCAAACGCAGCTATTCTGTAATGTATCTTTTGTTCTGAATAAATTTGTTTTGATGTAAAACTTAACATTAATTATTCTCATTCTAAATTTTGATTGTGGGTATCATTGGCTTTTAAATTAGCATTATATCATGGTTTTAAAAGAGTAATACGCAGTTTTGCCAGAAGGTGTGGCGCTCTGAATACGCATTCTTGGGGTACCATTTTCTGCTATGCACATCAGCAGCAGTGCCTAATACCATGACTGATTTGGTTCGTGCGCTAATGTTTAGCAGTTGAAAATTGATTTTTATATTTTTTATCCTATCAATGCATTACATGTTACATATAAGAATCTACAAAAATGATACTATTACATCATATCTCAGCCTATCTTAGATTTATATATTGCATAATGATCAATTTCGAACTTGAATCTCCATATTCGACTAAGATTTCATTATTGCATATTGCAATCCCAGTATGTAATTGGTATGGTAAACCTGAAATGATACTATGATAGTATCCTGTCGCTGATATAATATTAAAAAAATTATTTTCCAAATAATTTCGAATTGAAGACATGACTACAACTACCATGCTAATTTCAAACATGCTAGTATGTTATAATAATGAATTACTCTATAAGTTTTATCAAATATTTTATATCCTTTACAAAAAGTATTTCTGTATACGCATTCTTACAAAACATATCATGTGTAATAACAATTGATTTTAGCTCAATTTATATAAAAGTTTAATTATATATTAAAGAATATTGCAAATTATAAGTGGCACGATTTGGGCGCTTCATTCAGGTGTGATATGCCAACTAAAATTGATTCAGATTTCCTAACATCTTGATCTAGGTTAATCCAAATGACTAGTTCACAACTGATATCCCCATGATGGAACAACGCCTCAGCAAAATTTATAGCTGCATGACTTGAAGAACTAGAAAACTATCACTCACATAGCCAAAAAAAATGCAAAATAAATTTTCCGCATTCAAAACGCCGCTCTCAATTCGAGGGTGTCGTCGAACTTTGAATACTCGCTCCAGTCGCTGAAGAAAACCACGAAAATATCTTGTAGTACATCAATGGTTAAACGTGAATTTGAAGTCAACAAGTCGAAATTACTTACTTTTTCCTCATATCTGGAGATGTCTTTTTTATTTTAAATTATTATCAAATATGTATAACGAAATCATAGTGCGTTCGAGCACTGCATACATTTCCCTCGCATTACAAATCATTTTGCGTGCTAATTATCGAAAAAAAGCAGAATTTTATTTTTGCAAGGAAAACCGACTTTTCATCAACGACGATCTATTTTCAATTTATACATAGTGATATAATCCGCATTGTAAGCGTAAAAGACTATTGAAATAGCTGAATATTTGTGCATAACTGGCTCAATTTATCAGGATTGACCACATTATACTCCTGTGTTATATTGTAATTACCTTTAGTAACCTAATGTTGCAACATATAAGTAGCTGCGTACATTTTGAAAAAAAAAAGTAGTATAGTAAGGGGGTTCCTAGTCATTCTAGATATAGAGGATGTATTACAACATATATATTTATATTGTAATTCCGAACAAGTAATTTTTTAAGTTTATTTTTAAAATAATTTAATTTTTTTATTTGTCTAAAATAGTAAATATATATGACTATCATTTCGCCTGAGCTTATGAAGAAATGCGGAATTAAGCAATTAAAAGTTGATGAATTTTCAATTAAATCTAATGAAAACGTAAGAAAACAATCCTTCGAAAATGAGATCCAAGGGGTTAAAACTGATAAAATTAAAGATTTAATACCTATTAAAACAGGTTGTGGTCTAAATCCTGAATGGATTAAAGAACAATTTAAAAATGAAGGTTATTTTTTAAAAATATCAATAAGAATCTTTGGCAACAAAATCGATAATTGCATTATTAAATCGGATAAAATGCTATAATATATATATTGTTGACATTTGGAATTAATTTTATCCTAAAATAGTATAGATATTTTTTGATTATTTTTAAGTTATCGATAAGATGTATGTTTAACAAGTTAAAATATCATTATAGATAATAAGAAATATTTGACAACATCACAATAACGAATAACACGCTTAGAATCCGTTGTATATGTTCATATAGCATTATTGGCAATGATTTGGATTGATATAAGTATGAAGATACAATACCCATATCATGATGATGCTATACTATACTTTTGTACCAACTTTGAAAATCGATTCTGATGCGATCTCAGTCATGGTGCGATATTTTCATATAAACCACATAGATTCAATCTACAGCCCCGTGCCTATATGGTTGCAAAATCTGGAGCTCTGATCATCTCTCAATATTGGCTTTCGACACCCTTCATTTTTTGATGGTCTAAAAGTGAGAAAAGTAGGGTTTTATAACTTTACATTTTTACATTGTCAAATTTTTAAATCTATTATATTTTTTACTGATCATCACAACCTCGTAACTGTTATAATATTTCACTTAATGACACTTCGAATTTCTGTTTTTCAAATATCGATATTTTTTCAAAATGCACGCAGCTACTTATATGTTGCAACATTAGGTTACTAAAGGTAATTACAATATAACGCAGGAGTATAATGTGGTCAATCCTGATAAATTGAGCCAGTTATGCACAAATATTCAGCTATTTCAATAGTCTTTTACGCTTACAACGCGGATTATATCACTATGTATAAATTGAAAATAGGTCGTCGTTGATGAAAAGTCGGTTTTCCTTGCAAAAATAAAATTCTGCTTTTTTCGATAATTAGCACGCAAAATGATTTGTAATGCGAGGGAAATGTATGCAGTGCTCGAGCGCACTATGATTTCGTTATACATATTTGATAATAATTTAAAATAAAAAAGACATCTCCAGATATGAGGAAAAAGTAAGTAATTTCGACTTGTTGACTTCAAATTCACGTTTAACCATTGATGTACTACAAGATATTTTCGTGGTTTTCTTCAGCGACTGGAGCGAGTATTCAAAGTTCGACGACACCCTCGAATTGAGAGCGGCGTTTTGAATGCGAAAACAGAAAACACATTATTAAATCGATATTTCAGTGATTCAATGATATAAACACTCTCCGAAGAGATACTGTATTCTCATACAATGTTTTGTCTTCAGATATCTTGATTTTGTGAAAAATAGAAAATTGAAAATGCTGGTTTTCTTTATTTTTTATTGACATTGAAAAAAGGGGGGAACTTCGCCTCTTGCTACCAATTGCCTTGGATCTCACAGAGTATGGCCCACACCCAATGAGGAACAAATAATAAACGAGTGGCAATCATTTGTATGAGCCAATCATCCGGATCGAAATCGTATTTCGAACAAAAAATGAAAATATCGAACATTTACCAGTATCCTGTGATATAGAATTGTGAGTATAGTATTGTTACTGTTCAGATGTATGAGTTGTTCAATTTTTTGAGGAATTCAAATCTGGATCTTGATCAACAAAAACTTAAATAGCAACGTGAAGCGTATTATTTGAATTAAATACTTGATCTATGCATATTACATTGCAAATTTACACAAGATATCGATTTAATACTACGATATTAAAATATTTTTATGAAACAAATACTGATTGGCTAGAGTGTTGTCTTCACACGGAGCCCTCAAAATCAGTGACGAACTATTGGACAATGCATGAACAACATTTATAACGTACAAAATTCTCAATTTCTAATCAATCGTGAATTTAATCTCATTGCCATATAGAGTTTCTATTAAACAACTTCCCTTTTCGAAATTTGCTGATTTGAAAAATTTAATGTCTCACAATTAGCTAAAATTTGATCAAGATAATAAAAAATCACAAAAATTTAGCAATTTATAAATAGTTTTATGAAATAAATCAATAGCCAAGAGCTAAATTAGCTGCTGCTTCAATTGCATTAACTTTGGATAATTTAAAAATATTGTGAGAATTTTGTACGTTATAAATGTTGTTCATGTGTTCTCCACTAGTTTTTCACTGATTATGAGGTCTATCAGTGAAGATGTCCCTATAGCCAGTGAAAAGCTAGTGGATTGTCGCTCAAGAATTCGCAAGTTCTTTGAAATTCTCACAATATCATCACAACTAAGGCATTAACAGTCAATAAACCACAAATACGAAGCTGATCTTCACAATCAATGGTTTATTGACTGTTGATACCATCGATTTCCGTTCATTTCTAACTCATTTCAACACTTTTTGCGAATCTACACTTTGTATGACTCTTTGAGGTTCCTGGGGCATGGAATGACACAGGAACTCCAGGGAGTCGTATAAAATGCGATAAACAAAAATATTCCATTTATCGATCTACAATACTTGCTTTAGTTGTCTAATAGCATGACGAGCAAGTAGCTTATGCACACCAGTTTGTCATGTTACTAGACAACTAAAGCAATTTACGTTTTCCATTTATTCGTTAATTAATATCATCAAAAATGATCAATTTCTGGCATAGTATCTGCAGATATTTGTTGTTCTGGAGAATTTGTGCTCGAAATTGATCATTTTTGATGGTATTTATTTTTTTTTTTGATAAATTGACGACTCTAAGCAATAGCAAGCACGAACATTACATCTGCAGCTCACAGATATTTGATGTATACCATCCATAATGAAATGAAGTGTTTATTTATTTTTCAAGATTGAATATCATTGAAAATGGCGTGTTTCTTGCTCATTTCCTCCCACATATTTATGTGATGGATGAAATGAGCAAGAAACACGCCATTTTCAATGATATTCGATCTTTTGGATCATCATCTCAGCCTTCTAAGCTACTTTACAGCATTTTTTTGATCAGAATATGAATGAGTGATCAACATAGATACTATAAGCTTTAAATTCGCTCAAAAAAAATACAGAAATGCGAAATTATGCTTTATTTTAACAGAAATATCTATATTCGGAACCAATTTATCCAGTTATACACATAATTGGACAAGTGTGATTGAAGAATAGTAATCTATAGTCATTTTTAGTGTTAGATATTTATCATTGGACATTTTCAAGTATGTAGAGTACATTAAACAGTGTATTTTTCACATAATACACAAACATATATCATATACATACTTATACAATAACATAAAGCTGTTAAAATGCTCAGATTTGCGTCATCGAGTAAAGTTTACCGATAATATATAGTTTTTCGACAATATCATCATTTATTCACTATATAGTGATGTGGATGAGGATGAATAGAGTTTTGATTATATCAGCATCGCGAGGATTTAGATCAACAGAAAATAAGAGTTTTCTATAAATAGTGTATAGTGCATATGTTTTATGTATCTTAGGAAGTGTGTTTATTGAAAGATTTGTCATTATATTAAATTAATATATTCAGTATTTTAATAAAATAGTTTAAAAATCTTCCACAGGTATTACATGCTCATTAGTGTATGATTCAGTGCTTCAGAGTGCTCAAAGACATTCAATTGTGTTAAAACAAGCGTGTTGTCAATTTTGCGCACGGGGTCATTTAACCTATTTCACAGCATGCAGACATTGCAATAAATACACAGTCTTGGTATGTCCACATAGGAAACACATATGATAGTATATTATCCCCTATATATATCTAAATACAAGCAGATGGCTGGTTTGTGGGCCTCGTTTAATTAGTCCATAGGCTGTTACTTTTATATCATAAAGATCGTTCATTCTATCAATGCAGGAAAGTCACAAAGACATTACACACATGCAAACTAGACCAAGACTACCATTTAAATATTATCACTTAATTAAACACTCTAACATACCATATTTGTCTAGACTATCAAATTGTATTTTAAAATACTCTTTATAAGATAGAAATATACAAATCTAATTCACACTACCATGTCGCATTATCAACGATGTACTCTTTGGCGAACATGCATGCTTTTAAACCCCATAAAATCACTTTATGTATATTTGAATTAGTCATAAAGTATATGTAATAAAACATTTTAAACTTGATAACATCATCAGAAGGATAAGCTAAATACAATATAAATGAAAAAACTCAATTTAGCATCAAATCAAATTATGGATTCTGCATATTAGTTATCATTTAGCTTGATACCGTAATAGTGTCTTCCCTGTGATATGTCCTGATCATCTGTGTCATTATCGGACTCTTATTCCTTCCATAGCGCGAAATAGAAAAAACGATGAGTCTCGCCCTCTCAATTTTCACCTCATCTCGTGACTCCTCTGCATTGACAACTCTCCATTTTTCTTCTTTCTGTTCAAGCTCCCTGAGTAACTCTTGCTTCATTTGATTGAAGGACTGAATTCGTTCGTTGAGGGGTGCAGTGTCTTCATTTGAAACCGGATGTTCAACAGAAAACTTCGACATTTAAGTTTTCTTCTGAATTTGCTCTTCTCTGGGATCTCTGGTGCCCCGTGGCGCTATAGAATGAGGTACAGCTGCACGCGGCACCAGAGATTACAGAGAAGAGCAAACACTTTGTTAATCGAAGTTGTCTCTGAGATGTAATAACGATAGCTATTGGTTCATAATTTTAACTTCCTATCATTATTTAGAATAGGGCAAGGAAAATATAATGAAATAATTTCCATCATTTTTCTAATTTCCGCTCATTTTTATTTCGTATTGATTGGCATTTAAGCTGAGTGTTGCATATCCCGCCTCAATTTCATTTATTGCCGAATCAAAATCTCCTAAATTTACACAATTGAAATAATTTAATGTTTTCATTCTATGCAATCCAATAACGCGAATTCTTACAAAGTTTACGTCCATATCATCAATGCCAAGTCATGACAATATCTTCTTACATTACCTTCTTCGCTCTCATAAAAGGTCACTTTTCATTATTCTTAATGAAGCAGACAACCCTTTATTGTCATCTCTTTCTTCCAAATTAACATCTCCATACATTCACCAATTACATTCAGAAGCCTCAGTCAATCATTCTTTTAAATTTCATCAATACAATCAAAGCGATTTTTATATCAGAAATAATTATCTGCTTTTATGCATTTTTAGTATCTAATCGATATCTCATCACTGCTGCTATACTAATATTACCTATTAATTGCATATTTGTTCTTTATTTTCTTCGGCAAATTTTCTTAATCTAGAATTCAGTCTGGCTATTCATATCCACAATTGCACTGCAACTACACCCTTTCATTTACACATTCATTCTCCGGATTTATACTGGTTATTGTTTTTCAGTGTATAAGTCATGATATAGTTATTTAGATATATAAATTGGATGTAATTATGACACGCCTTTCACGTATTATTTGTAAATAATCTATACATATTGTAATAATTAAATTGCACAAGAATAATTTCCAGAGATCTGATTTCATTGCCTACAATAGTTACAATTCTTATATTTATACCAAGCATGTACTATGCGATAATAATACATCGATCAAATTTTTAATTTTATCACAATTATCAGAATTGCTAAAATTTAACAAATATAACATAAAATAGAATGTGTAGATGCTGCTTAATATTATATTAGTATTTGGTTAAATCAAGTATATTTTTCATAGATAAATCTTGAATTTTCTTCTTTTTACAAAATTAAGAATAATATTTTCGTACATGTGAACACCACATTGTCAATAGCTATTTTAAAACAAGTAAGAAAGTTTTTAAGCTAAATTTTAAATTTTATAAATATTTCAATCTTCTTATTTTGCACGGTATTAAGCATGTATTCATATGCAGAAACATGTGCATATTGATGCCTCATTGTTTGCTTTCAATAATTTAACTTTTATTTCGACTTACGTAACAAATTTTTTTTGTTCATGGGAAGGGTGTCATGAAAATGTTCCAATGTTAGGGAAAGTAGGGTATATTAGAAACTTAATAAAAATGTCTATTTCTTCGATGAATCAAGTCAAATTTAAATTAGTATATATAAATATGTTAATAGACCAATTTTTATTTTTTGACATTCTGACATATTCACTTTACATTGTTAAAAAAGTCCCAGATTTTGTCGAACAAGTTTGCAAAATATTCATCAATAAAATAGAAATCAGAAGTTGCCATCGAAGAATATTTTGAATTGATTCTAAGCTTCTTTAGAAATCGAATAAAACCATTTTTTACTTGTTTGGATTTTTTTGTGATGTTTGAGTTATAAAATATATTTTTTGAGAACATAGAATAAATTTATAAAATAGAGGTATTTATATAACAAATAATTTAAAAGGCGCCTTCACCAAATCCTTCATTTGAGAATGATCCATCAAGTGCATTTTCCAAAGCTTCACCTAATGAATCATCCACATGGATTTGGTTCTCGTCCTTCTTTTTATTATCTTCGAATCCATCACCAAGAGATGTATCCTTAGATAACGGTTCCTTCTCTGACTCGAAATCATCAAAATTATCTGATTCATTCTTGATTGATCTTTCGTTTGTTGCCGATTGATTCATTACGTTCTGAAAAGCACCAGTGAGCGATAATTGAGGCTCTTTCAGGTTATTTTCAACTAACTTATTGTTAACAGGGTCTGTGATTGACAATTTAATATTTGAGTTATTTCTTGAAAAAGATTCATCAAAATTATCATCGAAGGCTTCGGAGCTTTCGGTTGTTTTCTTACTTGAATGCTGGGAAGGAATATTATTGGAATGTTGTGTTTTCGTGTTGAAATGACCGCTTTCGGGCTTTAAATTACCAAAATCATCTTCGAAGTTTTCAAAAGATTTTGTTGAAGCTTGTTTCGAGTAATCTGCTTTCTTTGAACCAAATTCACTGTCGAATGTCGATTGCTGCTTTGAAGAAACCTTTTCCTGTGGAGTTTCCGATTTTTTGTCACTTTCGATTTTAAGATCATCTTCATTGATTTCATTTTCGTTAGAAAAGCTTCCACTAAAGCCGCTATTGAAGAATTCTTCTTTCTCTTCCTTAACTTGTGGCTCTTCTTTCTGTTTTGGTTCTTCTTTTACATTATTTTGTTGAGGTGGCGGATTCTTGTTAACAGGCTTATTAATAGCATCTGTGAGTGAAAACATTTCGTTTGAACCTGTGTTCGATTTCTGTTCTTGAAGAGTATTGAAATTAATTCTCTTTTTCTCTGGATTTTCTGTATTATTCTCCTGCTTAGGAGGCTGGCTTGTAAATGGTTTGATTTCGCTTGAGTTTTCTTTCCTTGATGAGTTTTGTGGATTTTCATTTTTGGATTTCTTCGTTTGTTGATGGTTTTGTTGGTTATCGTGTCCGAGAGTCTTTACATGTGTCTGTGGCGGATTTTGAGTTATTGATGTCGCTGATTTTTTCGTGACTTTAACTTTATTTGTGCTTGATTTGCTTCTACCGCTTTGTTTCGTATTCGGTGGACTTTTGTTTGTAGATCTTCTGGATCTCGAAGTCCTCAACACAGGAATTTCGTCAATAACAGAGAAACCATCGTCATCGTGGATTTTGGAGTTTCCTTCATTGAACAAATCTTTATTTTCGACATATGTCTTTTTCTCTATTGTCGATGGCTTCCTTCTTTCAGGAATATATGAAACTTTTTTCTCGCATGATTCCAGCAATTGTAACCATGATGGTTCGATTACTGGTTCTCTGGAAGACTGAGATCCACCGTATGTTAATGTTCTAACTTTCATATTTGATTTTCGCAAATCTCGAACGTAAAGTAAATTGCTTGAATCTGCCGCCTTCTGTTTCTCTCTCAATTTTGAGCGATTTCTTTCGTGTATTATTAATCGTGGAACTTCAGGAGGCCGAGATGTATTTACATATGGCTTAGATTTGGATAAATGCTCTTCGTGGTATCCATAGACCTTTCTGCGCTCTTCAATGTCAAGTAATGGAGAGACAACCGGTGGAACACCTCTATACATTACTTTTTTTTGTATTTTTTTCGTGGTAAAAAATAACGTTTTCTTACAAGTTTTGGAATTGATATTGTAAATAAGTGTCTTTTTGAATATAAAGCAAATTTTCCCGATAAAAAGTCTTTTTCTTTGAGGTATTTTCTGTCCAAGATTAAATCTTTGTGTCTAAGCCCCAACAACTTAAATATCATTTCACTGCATTACTATGAAACTAATATTTGAGCATAGAAACACAATTTTGAGATTTTGAAAATTTGAATCAATAATTTTAAGAATAACCCCTGTGAAGATGGACTAACTCTATATACAATAAATTAAGAATATATTTTATTTCTTGTTCACTATATTGCAATATAAAAATGTATCAACTATTTATACAAAAGTTCTTTGGATCTTTTTTGCTGATATTTTCCAATCATCTTCAGGATTTAAGTTGTACAGGCTATGAGGATGTATGCAATGTGATGTCGAAGAACTTGCACAGAAATCCGTGGAGTTATTAATCTTGAAAAACTATATACTATTGAAACATATTTTTGAAAAATATTTTTTTGCAATTTAAGTATTTTACTAAAAAACGAATTTATGCAAAAAATAAATAATAAATTTTAATACATAATAATTGCTGAATATAATTTTACCATTACATAGGCAATTTTGATTTTTTCGATTTTCAAAAAAATCATGAACTATGAATGATATTCATTCCGATCAAAACAAACTAATTGGAC
Organism: Trichomonas tenax; assembly: GCA_023091735.1. Lineage (NCBI taxonomy): Eukaryota > Parabasalia > Trichomonadida > Trichomonadidae > Trichomonas > Trichomonas tenax. The sequence goes on along the minus strand of JALKBU010000735.1, from coordinate 7,062 downwards.
TACTGATCATAGAAACAACATACTACGCTTAAATATTTCAACATTTTCAAAACAGTGAAACATTTATATTCATAAAATGAATTGATAAGCTAGTTATAGATATGATTATAAAGGTAGAAGTATTTACTCAAAGAAAAAGAACAAAATTTTATAAAAAACATTATGAATGAAATCTTAAATAGAGATATTGATAGTTTTATATCTGTAATTGAACCGAACCACTGATTTAAATTACAAAGATTTCTATAAATATGCATAAATCATCGTTAAATATGGAGATAATAATCGGATCTCAAAAACCCTCTGTAGCGGCCCTTAGTAAATTTGTGAGTGATCAGCGGAATGTTAGTAGCGGCTGTGTGTAGAAGATGGAGCCAAAAAATCGGCAAAATTTTGTGGTACAAATTTCGAATTTTAACATGTAGGTTTCAAGACAGATTCCGACGCCAGATACTCTTGTAGAAAGCCACCGGTAACACCAATGCCAGAAACCAACAAAGTCTAAAAACAGCAATATCTTTGCAATAACTTTAGTCCAGAGCACCTAAATATATTCCATGATAAATTCGCTGAGTTACATTTTTGATTGTGCCATATAGAAAAGTCAAGTTTTGAATCCTCACCGAGATAGCAAAACTAAACTTCGACCGTGGCCAAAAAAGTGAGATTTTAAATAACGGACATTCTGCCACAGGACCTTTAATAATGCTGAAGTAGACAAATAGCTACTCTGGGAATTGAGCAGTCATGGAAACAGATACATACATGAATATATTTAATTAACACTAGTTCAAACAAAAATTATATGATTCCAAAACCTAAATGAATTCAGCATATATTCGTGCATTTATGCTTTTTCGAATATGGGACGTAAAAATGATATTTTTTCTGAATGTATATCAATAAAAATAGACATTTCAGATAAGAATTTGAAGGTTAATGAAGTATATTTAGAATCTTAGATGGAGGGTCAATGCTGTACATTGTGTAGGTGAAGTTAATTGCATTTACCTGCCTTAAATCTATACTTTATCGTAGATATTTTTAAGATTGATTTTAAAAGACGAAGCCGAGACATCTTTTTGTTGCTGATCGATACTACATGAACCAATAATTAGAATGGATCCATGTTACTTTTTTCGATATTTTTAAAAGTTTTCCCTATCCAAATAGGTCCAAAATACTCGAAAAATGAGTGACAATTTTTTTCTGAAGTTTACTTATCGTTTAAAGTGCACCTTTAAATTTTTCATTATAAAAAAAATTTATAATGGAAGAAGAGAAAAAGAGTGAATTAGCGAGATTTGAGCAACTGATGTCAAGCGCTCTTGGCAATCACTTGAAGGAGTTTACGGAGAGCAGTGATTGCCCTGCAAAATTCTCGAAATGTTTCGAAAAATTAAAATCTTCGATTGAAAGCAACGATAATTTAGAAGAATATTTATGGGAAAACGAGCTAGAGGCAATATGTAAATCTTTTGCAAATGATGTTGGCGAATCTCCGATTTCATTTTTATTTTTACAATTAGCTCACGATATTCATAAATCAACTAGAAAAAGCAAAGAGACAGCAAAACTCAACGACTATCTACTCGAATTAACAACTGAATTGAAGAGATATGTGCAATTAATTCCAGATAATTATTCAGAATTTGTTAAAACGGATTATGAAGAAGAAATTTTACCTAAATTCTTACCAGAAATTATTAAATTTGAAGCAAATCCGACTTTGGATAATGATAAAAGATATATCAAAATTAGATATGACAAATTCAAAACTGACAACGAAATTATGCAGTTTATTAATATCCTAAGAAAATGCGGTGAAATAACACCCGTTAAATCCAACGATTTCACTATAACATTTCACGATCTCGATCCTTATACAATAAATCAGCTTCGAAACCAATTAATGAATTCACCCGCATTCAATACCGTTCCACAATGATTTTACGTAATAATTTTTATGATTTAATCCCATATAATTCTACGGATTTGCTTTTGGGCTTATGGAAAATCAGTTAGTTGATAATTTTATATCAATTGTTATATTCACAATTATTTCTCAATTTTTTTAGTTCTGTGAGTGCTCATGATCAATCTATATAAAAATATTATTGTTATTATAATAAAATATCCATTATTTAAACATAAAAACAAACAGATTCACTCAAAACTAAACTACCACTAGTCTTGATTTGCGTTTTTTCAGAGGTTAATTCTGGCTCATATGAAGTTATAAGCTTAATAATTTCTTCACTGCAGTCGCACCTACTTGCAAACAGGGCAAGTGTTATCATTTCTCTGCCATTTCTCTCTTTTAATGGGAAGATTCTGTCTGCGCCATGATCATTCAGATATTTGACCAAATCATAGTTCTTGGACTTAACATCAAGAGCGAGTGGCGCATTGAAATAATAGTTTCGTTTGGAAATCACATGAAAATCATAGGGATTGCAATGAAGGTCTTCTACGAAATATTTGACTATGTCAAGATGGCCATATTTACATGCATACTTGAGAGCTGTCATAAATAGTTGTGTGACATTCATTGACATCACAATGTTCTTCTTCAACAAGATATTTAACAACATCAAGATGATTGTATTTGCAGGCATATTTAAGAGCTGTCATATAGTAATTTGTCTTCTTCTGCCATTTGAAATTGACATCAATATCCTTAGCAACACACCACTTAACGCGATCGAGTTGGCCTTTCTTGCAACACATCATTAATGGCGTTTTTCTTTCAGAACTTTGAGATAAACATGATTGATCACATTTGAAAGGGGATGCACCATTCTCAGCAATCAACCTTGCAGTATCAAACATATCGTTTTTCAATGCCCAAGTAAACATTTCATATTTTTTGCCGTTATTGCTATGAGTTGAATGCACTGATGCCACAGATTCAATGAGTAACCCATCTGTGAAAATCTTTTCAAAATAATAAGTGACCTCCTCTACGACAAATGTCTCGACACAAAGTCCAGTTGCGGTTTTGAATTTGCGTTCTTTTTTCCCTCCAAAGGGCACTTCCAAAGGTGCTTTAAGATTTAAATATTGAAATATTGCTTTAGCTTTCTGAGCATCATTCAGATCAACGAAAAGCTCCAGGTAATCGCGCTTAGAATGGTTTATAGCTGCTTTCTCAAAAGCATTATAATAAAAAAGTGCAGCACGCAGAAATTTGTGTTCACTATAAACTCTGAATGAATCATCTGAAAATTTTGGGAGTTACATACACGTTAAGAAGAAATTAACTATGTCAGCACGATGCGTATCTAAAGCTTGTACAAAAAAATCTGAGCTAAAATAGAGTCGATTGTCTTTTTAAAGATCATTGTATATCAATTTAATGAGATCAAGATTACATCCCATTATTGAAGAATATAATGAATTCGATCCAACTGGTATTATATTATTTTGTTTTAAGTATTTATAACAGTTGAGAGTTCCATTACTAAGCACGTCAATTCCCAAAATTTCAATTCTCGATCGATTTTGTGAATTTCTTTGAGAAATGTAATTTGCAAGTTTCTGTGGGTCATCCTCTAAGATACATTCTTTAATTTCTTTTGGTGTATCGTTTAAAAAACATCCTTCTTCTGGGAAATGGTATTTAGTGTATTTTTCTGGGTACTTTCACGTAGAATCTTTGCCAATGATTTGAAAGCGGGATTCCATAGAGATCTTATAGTTGTTATATGTAAAAACCGATCTTGAATGAATTCATGAGAAACTTGATTTGCCTCGATGTAGTTTGTTATTTCTTGAGCTCTTTCTTCGTTTTCATTCCAAATTAAATCTTCGACTATCAGAAAAGAGTTAAGATACTCATGGGTTTGAACTTTCGATAGATTTGTTAACATCTTCAGATGAAGAGGACCAGTACATTAATAAAAAATAACACTTTTAGCATTATAACATTTACGCATTCCAACGTTTGTTAATATTTTAGCTTTATTTCAATAACTAGCACAAAAAATAAAATTATTAAAATTAATTTTTACAATAATAGCGGCTAATGACTTCTTGGTATAAACATGAGTGATTAAGTCAGCACTTTATGAGTTGAGTTCAAACTATTAATAAAAAATGGAAAAATTCATCAATTATAAAAATGTTTCAGTAGTTATAATCATATAAATAATTGAAAAGCACTTCATGGGAATATAGTATGCAATTCCTATTCTAATCCAAATCATTTATATTTTCGAATCTTTATCTTATTTTTTCAAAAACTAGTGGTAGATTCAACAAAATCCACATACTCTCCTTTTCTATTTCATTTGATTGTAATTCCGATTCGTGAGAAATACTCATTAAATAGAAACCAATAATCAAATTGCTCAATCATTTCATGGTATTTCATCTCTACTGAAATCATAGCAAATGGAAACTTACCATGAATTCTAAACTCTAAAAGTCAAACAGCGAGTTCTTCTATCTCGAATAAATATGACAAATAAACCATCAATTGTCAAATACAAATGTCAAATAAATTCCTAGCATGATTTAACAAGTTATGATTAATTCTGAGATTGGAGAATTCACACTCTTCTATAAATAACTGTGACTAAGGCCATAACAGGCATTAAGTTTGGTCCAAAAATATCGTTCATTTAACATATTCACATATATGACACGTAAACAATATTTCGTCATGTAAATAAATAATGTCATGTAAAATGTCATGAAAAACGTAACAAACAAAATTTCATGAACCCCCAAATGATGCAAGGACAAATTCCGCCGCAAATACAGCAGCAGATGCAGGCGCAGAGAATGCAGAACGTCATGCCTCAGCAGGCAATAACCCTCCAGCGCCACCACAACCGAACGCTCAACCAATGACTCCTCAAATGCAGCCAATGCAAGCACAGATCAAAGCTCAACAAATGCAGCAAATGCAAATGAACCCTCAGATGATGCAGCAACAAGTTGGTGATATGACTTCAATGATTAATAAGTTCACACAGCAGCAATTATTACAATACGCTCAGAACGCACAAAATGCTCAGAACAAGCAAGTCCAAATACAGCCACCAATGCAGTATACACCGCCTCCTCCAACACCACCAATGGATGAAGAGCCAGAAATGGAAAGGACAGATGCAATGAATGAGGCCTACTCTAATATGTCAGATAATCAGAAGAAGCGTTTTGATATGCCAAGATCAAACGATAATAATTTACCACATAAGAAAATCTTAGAAATAATGAAAAGGCGTGTTCCTGAAGGAACTGCAGTACAAGAAGCGGCATCTAAATATGCAGCTTTAGCTGGAAAACTATTCATTGCTGAATTAGTAGAAACAGCAAGAATTATCCAGTCAAATGACTCACCAGTTACACCAGAGTCGATTATGCTTGCTTTCAACAAACTTCAAGATGATGGAAAGATTTCTGGATTCTCTGAAGGTGTTCGTAGAGGATTTCTCAAATGAGATTTCATTCCATGTGTTTCATTACTTAGATAAAGTGTATGTTGTATTGTATTGATAATTTTCTCCAATTTGCATTTTATTTTCATTATTTATATCAATACCCCAATGACAAAGTTGGTAAATCGCCTGCATTTATCAATGTTTCACATTTTTCTTTCTCTGGGGCATTAATCCCTAAAAAACGAGATTTTTTTTCTCTAGCAATTGATGTTTCAAATGTTTTGACACATTACACTATCGAAGCGCAGCCATGTTTATCAATAACTGAGCTCGTTTTAAATGATATTTGGGTCAGATTTTTTTTATTAGAAACCCATAAATATTACAGTAGAAATGAGATAAAAAGAATGAATAAGAACACCACACAATGTAATTTTTACTGAATAATTCTGTGGCCGCAGCAAATATAATTTTTAGCAGTATTTGAAGAATTGTTCATTAACTTTAACAAAGTTTTCAAGGGTGATAAATCCATCCTTGCCTTCAAGGAGTTCGTAAATGTGATTTAACTGTATGTTAGAAATAAAAATGTACTTCATCGTCATCAATTTGACGTCCGTTAAGATCTAAAATAGCAGATCTGAGTTTTTCACGCTCGAGCTTTCCTGTATGCTTTGTATCATAGCGGTAAAAAACTTCTGCAATAGCATCTGCGTTTCTGGTGGATGACATGATAAAATTATGACGATAATTGAACCAATAAATATTTTTTACACTCTTTACACACAATAATTATTGAACCCCAAAATGATTTTTAAGACCCTTTAATCGTAAACGATTATCAAACCCAATTATGATCTTTATACCCCTTTTCTAATTAAGGTTATCATTTACAGGGAGATTATTCAATGTTTTTTTCTGAGTGTTTTTTTGCTTGTAAAATGAATTAATGATAACAAGACTCCATTTGTCTACTGTCGGCATTCATCAGCATGCTTACAATTACTTGTAGAATTTTAGAAAATCAATTTAATATTGAATAAATAGATTAACAATATTGAAGTATTTCGAAGGCTTTGTACACGTGAATATCTCTTTAATATATATATACGTTTTGGCTCTAGAATTTATTTATTTAGGGCTGGAGTTAATAAAGAGATCGAGCAAAACTTTATGTCAAAAGTCGATATAATAGAGTAGTAGAAAATATAGATATGTAAATGCATGCCAAATGAGTTAGCTCTGGGCAACCATCTACAGTCAACAAACTAATATGTACATATGCGATTTTGATATTTGACATATAAATATTTTTGACTTGTAATTTAAGACTTTTGACACATATTTTTTGTGTGTGACTATCCCCTAATTATTCCATTCACACCCTTTGTTTTATAAGATTATACAATGAGTAAACGAGTCTATGACAAAAGTGAATATCAAAAAGTGACAGGGAAACCTTAAAGTCACTTTTCATGAATAAACTGTCACTTTTTGCACGGGTAAATTGTCACCTTTATAAAAAGTGTCATAAATATCTTTGAAGTCTAACCAATACATCCAGGTTAGTGTTGTTGACGAGCCACAACTCTATCATCAACGAGCATATACCTAATTGGTAATTGGTAAGAAAACAACGATATTTATGCATGGTTAAATTGTTGCGAGAATG
>JALKBU010000734.1:0-26503 GCA_023091735.1 Trichomonas tenax | reverse complement strand
AATGCACATTAGCACAAATATTTATACAAAGGCAACAACAATATACAAATTGATACACTCCAAATAACACATCGGTATTAAGTCACTTTTGAGATATTAATTTTGAGTATATCTCGACAATGCAGCATTACCAATGATAAAAAAACTAAATGACACATTTTACTCACATCAATGTATTCTATACTCATCACATATTAGTTAATATCACACATTTTCTGTTATAGGCAATTTTGATTTCATTATCTTGAAGGCTTATATAGTATTATTGATTTGAATTCATATAACACATATTTCAAATATTCTAGATTCTATGTGTTAATGTTAATACCACATTTTAACACTGAGATCTAAAATCTGTTGAGAGGGAAATTCGGGAATATTACAATACACACTTCACAATTATATATACCGTTGCTTTAACTATCATGGTCTAACAATTATATTTACTGATTTAAATATTTTTTGTTTAATAATATCTCAAGATGGAGGATGAAATTTTAGAATCGCTTCAAACTCTCACAGATCATGGAAAAACATATTGCCCATCTGTCTATATTACCATAAGGCTAGATGTTGATTATTGGCCGAGATAAGGCCAAAAATACAAATTATACCAAAAATTTTCGGTATAGTTTGTCTTCTCCTCTCAGTATCTCAATCTGAAAGTAACAATCATATATGAAAGAATCGAAGCTAGACAGGATATGCAGCACAAAGGTTAGCTGTTCAACTGTTATTATATGGCAAAATTGATGACAGAAATTTAATGAATTTACAATAAAGGGTCCAATAAAAATATTGAGGAGGTAGAATTAATTAATTAATTAAAAATTCAAGGCCCTAATTTTTTACCAGATCCAAACGAGTTCTTCACTAAATCGGTGAAAATCAAGAACAGGTACAAAGAACCGGACATGTCGCATCTCCCTGGACCCGCTGATTACACGATTCAAGAACAATCAAAAACACAAGTTCCAGCAATGCAATCAAGAGGCCCCATAGTGCTCGGTTACGTTCCAGATTCTCCAGGTCCAGCTGCTTATTCAGTAAGAAGCCAAATTGGCGGAGATACACCACGAACAACAATTAGACCGAGAACTGGTCCGATAGGAACAAGAGAAAAGAATCCCGGATATATGTACAACCAAAAGAGTAGAATTGGTGGCGATAGTCCTGCATGGACAATTTCTCGAAGAACGAACGACTCTAGAAACTCACGGAATCAAGAGCCAACGTCTGCTGAGGATTATAACAGCAATCCAGAAGGAATTAGAACAAGTAGAAGCATCAGAAACAAATCAGCTTTTAATAATTACGATCCAGATAATTTGAGCTCCAGTTCTCGCGCAGACAGAAGGTGTACTGTATCGTCATACCAATATTATCCTAAAAAGACAACTTCAGATTATAACGGAAATAACGAATCTGCAAATGGAAACTCAGAGTACGGTAAAAACGATGCAAACACGAATCAGGATGACAGAAACAGCCAAAGAAGTTTAAGTACAGCAAAAAGATCAGAAAATCGAAGTTCAATAAGACACAAACATCAAGATATAACTCCAGGACCGGGTGAATACGATGTAACTACAGAGTACGGTCATAAGTTTGGACCAGCAATTCGTCCACGAACATCATTTTCCCGTTATGTTGCTGACACGAGTGCTCCTTATGAAGACACGCGAGCATTTCCTGAAATCAAGCGCAAAACTATCGGTCCACAGTGTAAAACTGATTTCACTGATGTGGCAACAAAGGATTGCCAGTTTCCAATCTTCGAATCAACTCTGAACAAGCGCGACATCAAAATAGGTCTAAAGTTCCCTGAAAAGACTCCATCTCCGATGCCAGGACCGACTGATTACTTTGCTGACGGAAACTCTATGCGTAACTCGTCTGCTTTCTCAGTTAAAGGACCAATGGCACGTGATGACTGGCTGCCTAAAGACCTCTCTGTGCCTGGTCCAGGCTCTTACGACATCAGGAGTGGAAATAACTTACCAAAGTGGACAATTGGAGATAAATCAAGACTATCTTCAAGAAGATCCCAATCAGTTCGTTCTTCGTCACGAACATAAAAATCATCAGGTCTCTCAAAGACATCTGCAAATGAATAAATTGTTTGTATATTGATTTTTTTCAAAACATCTTCAAAAACTTCTTTTATTGTTTTTTAGTGTATTTTTACGACTTAATTTTAGAAATAGAAAATGATAAAATAGAAAATCAAAAAGGGACTTTGAGGCACAGGTATATGAGATATCAATGCTCTAATCACTTCATAGTAATCTGTTTAGTGAATTAGAAATACTGAAGTTAAATGACAACGAAAATATGAATTGAAGATATCAATCATTAAAGATTTGTTTAGGCTTAAAATATTGAAGAATAGCAAATAGAAATTTCAATATTTTCGATTGATATAAAAATTAATGTTTAATTATCATTATTTTCATTTAATATGAGATTGAAATAAAAAATTGAAATTAGATAATCATACTCATAGACTAAAGACTAGTTGATAGTATGATTATAATGATAGTATAGAGAGTCCTCAAAATCATAGTAAAGATTCAAAATGAAATGATTTCATGTATCAAAAAGTGACAAATATTATGTATCAAAGATTTATGAAAATCCTTAAACATCCAGCGATAGAGCAAGTGAAGCTGGATAATACGGATGTCATAATTATTTTCTTTCTGTGTATAGTATCATACGGAATTCACTTCTGGCAAATTCAATTCCCTTCAAATGTTATTTTCGATGAAGTTCATTTTGGAAATTTCACTAACTGGTACACGCGAAACGAGTTCTTCTTCGATATCCATCCTCCGCTTGGAAAAATGATCATGTTTTGGCTTTCATATCTCGCAGAATATCCAGCTGAAATAGAATTTGGAGGAGAATATGGTCATGTGTATAACGATGAAACATATCTTTGCATACGCATAGTTCCACCGTTATTTTCAGCGATGTGCGTTCCATTAATTTATTTAACTGTTCGTTTCGCGTCTTTTGGTCAATGCGGGGCCGTTGCAGCTGCTTCTATCATCCTTTTTGATACTTCTATGGCTTGCGAACATAGATTTATTTTGAGTGATGGAATGCTTCACTTCTTTTGCGCTTTGCACTTGTGCATTCTCAGTTATTCACTTTCTATTCCACGATACACAACGAAATTTAGAGTTTGGCAAGTAGTTGCCGGAATATCTCTTGGAGCTGCTTGTACATGCAAAAACACAGCATGGGGACTCACAGCACTCAATGGACTTATCCATATTATAGAATTACTGCTCGAATACCAAAATATATCATATGAATTTATTGTTGAATTATTCATTCGAGGAATTACTTTGGCAGGCTTTTCTGTTGCTACATATATCACTGCTTTCTCTATACATTTCGTTCTTACGCCGTTTTACGGTCAAGGAGTTCCATATTTACCTCAACACATGAAAGATCAATTAATTGAAGATAAAACTTCAGGCGACACAATATTATGGGGAAAGAGAGTCAAAGGGCATTCACTGATACACAGGTCCATCGAGTTGACGTACATCATGCATAAAGGCAACATGCAGATTAATGCTTGGCATCCATATCAAAGTCGACCTATTGGATGGCCTCTTCTAACAGATATCTTTGTTGCTTTCTGGTCGAAAGATGGCCATGAAGTTACTTGCATAGGAAATGCCTTCTCTTATTATATTGCGTTCATTGGAGTTTGGTCTTTAGTGTTTGGAATCAGCAAAGATAAATTCTGGATTGCGATCAGATTTACAATTGGATGGGCTGTTTCATATTTCCCATTCTTCTTGATTCCTCGCGTTATGTATTTGTACCACTACCTCATTCCTTTGATGCTTGGTGCCTGTGCTTTCGGAGCAAGCACTGAGATATTCTTCAATGATTTCTTCAAAGGCGCTTTGGCATGCTTATGCGTTTTCTTATGCTTAGTTGGATTCGTTTTGTGGTTTCCATATGTTTATGGATATGTTCCATGGGATAAGTTAGTTACTTTGTGGAACGACAATTGGGCAAATGGTGACAGCTATCATAGAGCACTCGCAGCAAAGAGCGGAAAAGGTTCATTATTCAACACGAAAGGTGTTAGAATTTATTAAATTTGTTTTTGTTTGTTATAAATTATATTATATATCAATACATACATCATGAATTGCCAACTGTGCATATTCCATCTAAAAGAGTTATGCACAGCTACAGTATGTGGATTAGATCCATTAAAACAACAAAAATGACTAAAAATCATATCTTTTTAAAACTTAAGTTATCTCCATATAAGCAGAGGATTTTGGATTATTTAGCTGGTAAAAAACCTTGCCATCATGTATTACAAAAGTTACTCCCACTAAAGAAGTCAAAATTTCTGCTTACGTGGAGATAACTTCAACATTTTTTGAAATTGCGATTTGACAAGGTCTTTTATGGTACATGCATCTACACAATGAGAAGCATATGCTTCTACCATCAATGACTTTGCAAAATCATCAGAGGTGCAACTTTTTTCATAAGTGAGTTCACTTTTAACATGTGAAGTGGGACGTGATTACTGCTATTTTTGGTGATATTTAATAACCGATAATTCAAAATCACAGATCGCTTTGTTTGTCTAATAGCATGATAATTGATATGCATAATCTATCGGCTCATCATGCTATGAGACAAACAAAAAAATCGATCAACTCAATGAATGAGCGATTACAAGAAGTTGATCACTCAATGAATGAATTAAAATACACACAACAGACATTAGCACGTCAGGTGGAACTAGCTCAGCAACAAGTTCGCAATAAGGAAAAAGAAAAACAACAACTAATTGAAGTAAGAGAAAATGTTCAAAAAGAGCTTGAAAATTTAAGAGAAGTTGTTGAAGATAACGCAGATCCGATCTTAATATATGAATGGAACTAAAACATTTCTGTTCATAATAACAAATTCATTTCCGAATTTTGAAAGGTACCAATAATAAGTCATAACTGATTGATATGTTAAATTGAAAACGACGAACAAAAACATAAATAAAGTCAAAATAGATGGCGCGCAAATAGCGTAAACGAAATATAATAGAATTTCAATGAAGTAATGCGGTGAAGTGCACTTGTAGAATAAAAATCCCATTGGAATTGAATATTTTTTCAAATGAGCAAGAGTATAATGTACATAAAATTGTGCGATATTTAACAAAACAATAATTATTATTGCAATAATTGGATAATTAAGTTCGTATTTCGATGATTGAGCGAGTGTTAAGGGAGTCATTACATAGAATAACAGTCCAGCAAGTAAATTAATTATATGCATTCTTCGAGATGAAAAGTTTGTAATGAAAAGAGATTCCAAAAGACGTCTGAATGAGTGAAAGAACAGGAAAATATTAACAAGGTGAGGTGGCCAACGAATAATATAAGTAACAAAGAAAACTAAGCAAGAAAACGAGTAAAACATAATCCAGCCGATTTTATTGTCTATGGTGATGATAAAGTTCTGCGGAGCTTCGAGTTTTCCGAATCTTGTGAATTGATCCCATTTGTTGTTGACTAATTTAAGCATATAAACGAGAATTGCAATAACCCAAAGAATCGCTAATATAATTGAGAGATTTTCAAGGCCACAATTATATAAAGATAAAAATGCTTCAATAAACATTGATAAAAATCAATATTTTTTTGACTTGCACCCCTTTCATGTATTGTTCCTGCAGACCTATACTACCTACTCCCTAAGTTTCAGCTTCATTTGATGTGAAGACTCGAAGTTCAAATTGAAGAATTCTTATTCATGTGCTCCTAAACGCCTAAAAAGTATTCCAAAAGTGGCAACTTTCGGTGGTTATACCGCTCCATTAATGGTTATAAAGATATAATCTCAAATCAAAATATGTTAAACACACTTTAAAATATATCAATTTATGCCATAAGAAAACATTTCATCATATTTTAAATGAGAAATACAAATATTCAAATTTCATATCAAATTACCTTCCAAAATGTCTATGGTAGAATTAAAACACAGATGATGGGAAAATTAAATTTAGAAATTAAGCAAAAAATGTTAAAATATATCAATCAATTAAATGATTTTCAAGTCATTCTCATCAAGAAAATCAAAATATAACATAGAAAGATATCATATTTAAAGTAAAAATGACTATCCACGAATTATGAAAGAAAAAATTGAGTTCACTTTTTTTTTCGAAAAAAAAATTGTCAAATAAAAATAAACATGAATGAGCAAGAAATTGCTTTCGCTCGTGAATTGTTTAGAAACATAGACAACCGAAACTTCCCGATCGATGATCCCGAGCTTATGCGTGCTCCTTCATTCGAAGAGCTCGAAAAGACTTTCGGAGAAGTGGATTCATCTAAACTCACAGAAGGCTTCGATGAAGCGTACGTGAGACAAAAAATACAGCAGCTCGAGGCCGGAGAGTTCAATTGCAAGGAAATCCCAGAAGGTTTCACAGACGATGTCGAAGCCAGCAAAGTTAACAGTCTTTTCCTTTGGATCAACGAGCAGAAATTCACGCCATCTTACAACTCACCATTCGAAGATCTCAAATCAGACAAAACTCACAGAGTCGATTCATCAGGTCGCGACGGAGCTTTCAAATCTATCAATGCTGCAATCGAAGAATCACTTCCAGGTGACACAATCTTCATCGAGAAGGGCGTTTACAACGAATCAGTTGTCATTACGAAGCCTATCGAATTAAAGGCTGAAGGCAACACTGTTATTGAGTCTAATGAGTCTGATGCTATTCTCCTCAACACGTCCATCGCGAGAATCTCGGGACTTACGATCAAATGCAGAGCTCCAGGTAACTCATTTTGCATTAGAATTCAGAACGGCTTCCTTGAGGCTCAGAAGTGCATTATTGAAGCGCATTGCGCTGCAGCTATTCGTGCAGACTCAAACTGCAGGTTAATGGCTCAGGATTGCACTGTTTCTGCAGAAGCCAAGAATATTAGCTCTTTCGGTCCTTACTCTCGTATTGTTTTCCACCACTGCATCTTCAAGCACGATATTCCACCGAACGCTGATGAAAAGGCAAAGAAAATCTTATGCAACCTTAATATTGGTGAATTTGCAACAGGTATCTTCATCGATTGTATATATGATAAAACTATGATTATATTCCAAGGTGACTCGTTTGGTATGGTCAAGAAAGGAGTCATAGAAGGAATTAAAGAAGCGATTTCAATTAAAGGTCGAGCGCAGGTGCTAATTCTCGGCCTGGAGTTCACCAACTGCGTTGATTACTGCATTCAGCTCAACCCTGATAGTTACGCCATTATTCAGGATTGCACTTTCACAAATATCCCAAAGGTCGCTGTTATTTCTCACGGTTCTCCTAACTTCATTGTTACGGACTGTACGTTCGACAGCTGTCACGTCGGCTGCAGAATTTTCGAAAACGCAGAAGGAACAATCACAAGCACGAAATTCACGAACATGGTCACAGGCATTCAGATCGAGTCCAAGTGCAACATCACGATCGGTCACTGCACATTCTCTACATGCCAGAAGTCCGCTTTGACTGTTTCCCACGATGTTGAAGGCTCCAACACAACACTTAGAATCTACAGCTCTGAATTCTACGATAGTCTTTGCTCAATCGCCCTCATCACAGGCATCATCTGCCACCTTTCTGCCTGCAAGTTCAGGTCTCGCTCTGTCGACTTCAAGATCACAGGCACCAACAGCGTCCAGGCCTTCGACTCTGAGTTCGGTAACAAGAACAGCAAGGAGAACTTGCCATCAGCCATTCTCGTCAAGAACAACTCCGACATCACATTCAACGGCTGCAGATTCTCTGAAATGTACAAGAAGACAATCAAGGTTGAAGATGAAGCCAAGTGCACAATCATCAACAGCCAAGTCTTCTCTGTCGAAACAGCCATCACAGCTGTTAAGAACTCCAAGATCGTCATTGAAAAGTCAAAGATTTCTGCAGAACACAGAGGCAACGCTATCGATATCCAGGAAGACGCAGAGCTTTCCGTCGATGGTTCCGATATCCACGCCAACGCGAAGTGCATCTTGCTTCAGAACCAGGCAAAGGCAACAGTCACAAAGTCCAAGATCTACAAGAACGCTATCGGCATCTTGATGACAGGCAGCTCATACTGCCTTCTCGATGAGAACACATCCATCGAACAGCTCCAGCAGAACTCTCTACAGGGCCAGAAGGATGATGAAGTCATTTGCGGTGTCCACGTCAAAGGCAACAATCAGACGAACGAATATCCAAGATTCATCGCTAAGAACACTGTCTTTACAAACGTCGGTACAGTTACAATCATGGCTGAGTGGCTTCCAAAGGACTGCTTCCAGATCTCAAAGTGCTTGTTCCAGACAACAGGCACAACAAGAAACATCGACAGATACATCAAGATGGTCGCTGTCGAGAGCGCTGTGATCGATAACTCAACATTCAACGGCTCTGCTATTGGCCTTGATCTTGAGAACTGCGGCTCTCAGGATTCATACATCTACATTTATGCTTGCAGTATCCAACAATGCAAGAGATCTGGTATCATGGTGCATAGGTCAAAGATTGTCGTTCAGCACTGCTTCTTCTATTCTATCATTATGGGTATCATCGCTAACGATTACTCTATTGGTAATGTCGAGAACAACACATACTCCAAGATCCAACAGAAGTTTATCGAAGCCTCTAACTCTAATATTACGGATGTCAACAACCACCTGGAAGTCAAACAGGGATTCTACTAAGTATTATATTTTAAACGAAATCGAAATATTAACTTTTATTATTTTGAATGGTAATGCATTTATAAATTTTTTTCTCCATTTATTTTGCTCGACAAAATAATGAACGAAGGAAAATCTTACATAAGGTTGCAAATGGCCTCCAGCAGAAACATACCAAAGTTCACTACTCACTAGACATTCTCAACCAAATTCACTCGATAATATCAGTGCTTTTGAATGTCATTTTGAAGATTTAATATTTTACTCAAAGCCAGTGTCTAAAACCCTCCTGGCAAATGCCAAAAACACACGCCAATGCCATTCCTTCACTCATCATTAAACTTCAAAATTTCAAAAAATTATCTTTTCATCACTAAGAAAGATTTTCATATAAATATGTTATTTTGATATAGTGGATGCTGCCTGTTAAATTCTGACTCTTTGCAGTTTAAAACTTCCGCTGATTATCACAAATTTTAACATTACTTAATTTTATCAAATGTTCCCTGTTCCACTTTGCTTTTCTGTTGCTCTACTGGTTGTGTACGCATTTTGGAGAGCCTAACTGATTTGTTTATTCATAAGAAAAAAGGAAAAAAGAACGATGACATGACTCGAACGTGCAACCTTAAAGTTAAGAGCCTTACGAACTAAACCAAAAGTTCCACAGCTCGTCACATTTTTTCTTATGTAAAACAACTTAAGATATAAAATTAAAAGGAAAACCGTCGTAAAAGTGTCATGTTTTTTAAATATCAATGCCTTTGATACTTTGAGCGAGCCCGCTGAATACAATCAAATTGTACTATATAACCTTATTATAATTGAAAAAATAATACACCCTGTTTAATTTAGAAAGACCCTCTAAATAGTAAAAGTGAATAAAATATTGTCATATATCAATGGATGATAACACAGAGTTCGTTTGCAACATGGCTCTCCCAGGCATAGGTTGCGGAGTGCCTGAATTTGCAGTTTTAGCAGTTTTCTTTTACATTGCTGCGATTTTTTCAGTATATTTCCTTTTTCAACACATTAAATCATCGAAAGGAACGTGCAAATTTATCGACCAGACTTTCTTTTTCTGGGTGTTCATGATTGTGTGGCAAATATACAAAGGAAGCATTCACATGTTTAAATTTCCATGGACTCCACAAACCTTCTTAATTTTCAGCGCTTCTCTTAACCACATTCTTTTCTTCATACCAATGTGTCTCGTTATTCTTATTCTTTTCAATCTTTTATTCTCTTATAGAAATCCAGGTTTAAATGCAATCGTTTTCTTCCGCTCGCTCTTCTTCCTTTTCCTTGCAACGTACATAGGAATTGGAATTATCATCATTAGAGTAACAAGTGCCCAAAGTTCAGATCCAGATCGACGTCTGGGCCTTTGGTGCTTCTGTACTGACTTAATTCTTCTCGTTTTCTTCGTCATTCCTGCAAAATCGCTATTAAATGCTGTCACTTATCCAATGGTTCAACCTGACGATGTTAAATGTATTAATTTCTGCAAATTTGGTTTGTATCTGTACTCCTTCTTATACACTATCAGATTGCTGTGGAATTTCTCTCACTTCTTCAACTTTAACAAGATTCAAGATTATTTTTACAGTTTTGCGATGAGTCAGCACGATGATACAGTTCCATCTGTTCTCAGAGTCTGGAACTGGTTCTTCTTCTTTATATTTGATTTCCTCATTTCTGTTCTTGCGATGATCAGTGTTTTCTTATTCAAGAAACATGATTTGATGTTCAACGAGAATCCATATTACAACCGCCAAGAGATCTAAACCATATCTATGTGTTTCGATAAAGTCTGCGATTAAATTTTGTTATTAAATTTATCAATGTAATTAACCATTATTTGCTATAAATATACCATATCTGGGCCCAGAAAAAGAGAATTCAAAATATAATATTATATAGAAATAAAATAATAAATTTTTGATTTTAAAAGTAGATGCTTATATCAACAACGTAGCTACATATGTGGAAATAAAGATGCAATTAGAAGAATGGAAAGTAATAAACGCATTATTCAGCTTTAAAAAAATAAAAAATACAAAAAATATAATATTATAAATTAACAATGTTAATAAAATCACTCAAGGAAGCCATACATGTGGAACGGGTGATTATCTGTAAATATATTAAGAGGCGCTTTATCTTTGTGCTTGAATATTTGAACTAATACTGTTGCAGGCGACATCGATTTAGGAGATGTACGCGGTGGATGTGCCTGCGGAGTGGCAACTTGCACGACTACTTGTGGGTTAGGTGATGGTTTCTCTATATTTGGTGTGATCTCAACCGGAGATTTTGATTCTTGAGGAATCTTGAAGCTTACATCACCGTTGGAGTGTTTTTGGTGCTCCTGCTGCTTGTGATGGATTTCGTAGACTAAATTCCTAATTTGATTGGTTGTAAGATATGATTTGTATTCGAATCTGCGCTTCAAGAATGAGTGCCATCTGTTCTTTATGTGATTTTCAGAGCGCCCTGGTAGAAACGTCGCGATCTTTGCCCATTTGCTTCCGAAATTTTGATAACTCTGTATGATAACAAAATCTTCTTCCTCCGACCAGTCCTCTTTCTTTATATTGGGCGACAGATAGTTGACCCATCTGTCTCTGCATTGTCTAGCGTTCTTCCCGCCGCCTAACAGATTTGAAACGTGGGACCACTTCATAGTTTCGACAGTTTGCATAATCTCAATGAGTCTTCTGTCCTCCTCTTCAGTGAATGGGTGCCTCGCTGCCCTGCTTTTCGATGAATTCTTTTTGTATTCCATTGATTTAAATAATATGATTTTCAATTAAATTGTCAAATTGTTATATTTTTGGTCTCAAATTTGTCTGCATTCAATTTTAATATTGTAGAAATAGTCTCTAAATATAATTGTTTATAAAATACCAAAAACAAAATAAAAAAAATTCAATGATTGTCTGAATTTTCAGTGATATTCGGTTACAAAATCTCAAAACAAACATATTGTCATCCACATAAAAATTTTTCAATGTTGTCAGAACAATTTGAGAGTTTACACGGGATTTGTCTTATATTCAGATATTAATATACAACAAAATTATGCAAAAATCTGATGAAAACAATATGAAAATTAATTTTCTATTTTTGTATTCATATTAATGAAGCCGAACAAAATATTCAAATTCAGCGAAAAATTAATCATTTTAAACATTGAATCCTTCAGAAAGGAAACGGCATTTAGTCCCATTCAGATTTTATAGCAGAATTTTAAACTAATTTTGCTCGATTACGATTAGTTTCTTTTCAATAATTTAAAATAGACGTTAAGTTCTATGAAAATCTCAAAAGTGATACAGTTTTTCTCACAATCGGGTTGTTTGAAATTACGATCATTTTCTTTTATTTTCATGATACCACACTGATGCTATTTACACATTTTTCATCAAATTGATTAATATCAAAGGTTATGCATATATTTGTACGCGAGTTTTCAGTTATTTGGATTTTATTTATTTCATGTCAAAACCGTTACATTCAAAAATACTTCGTAAAAATAACTGGATCTATATATAAGTCAACTCTGCTCCGTAAAATATCAAAAGTGACATTATATCTTTGCAAAATTTTGTTTTTGACATTTTCTCGATTGATAATCATTTTTAAATCAAAAATTCTTTTAAAGAAAGTTCATTTATCCATGCGTCTTGAGAAAAACAATGTAAAATAATACAATTACTTTTTCTCAATGAATAACACCTAAGAACTTTATGCATACCCTAAATATCGACTTGAATTCCATCGAATCTCATTTTCAATTTTATTCAATTTTTTGCTTTGTTATTTTACCGTGATCACCAAGAATTATAAGTATTACTCTATGTGTGCATTGCAGTTTAATAGTTATTTTGTTTCGAAGTTTGTATTGCTTTTTTTGAGTTTTCGTGTGGGAACGTAATATAATCAAGGCATCCACCTTTCTAGAAAAACTGACATTTGTAAAGTGTCAGATTGGCCCTACTTAATGTAGTAAACGAACAGCTTTTAAAAACCAGAAGAGATCAAGCATTAATAAATCAATGACCTCTACAATCAACAGATAATATAGCCACTCACTCAATTACTTCCATTCTCAGCAGAAATCTTCAGCAATCAATCACATATCTCTGCTAGCTTTCAAATTGAACAAAAGTTAAGATCATTAGCCTATAATCCTAGTTCAATTATGCTAGGATTAGAAACACCAAAAGAAACTATTAACATCGCTTATAAAATAAGCGATGTTATGATGAAGACTATTATCGTTCTTCATTTACTAACGGATGTTGAAATACAAATCATGAAGGAAATTACAGAATTTATTTCCACACATGCTCCAGATGAGGTAGTAGAAATGTGGAAGGAAAAAATGAAGGAAATTAAACTTACTTATAAATTGGAATAAATAATTTGACTTGTCAAATTTTGTTGTTTACATGTCAAAAATGTCATGTAAACATTTCACTTTTTCTAGAAAGGTAGATGACTCTAATATATTATAATCTAATTGTACGCGTTTTTGGGGAAATAGTTCGGAATCTGTTTGCGCTGTATTCTGCTAAAGAATCACTCATTGCTCGCATTTTTTTCTGAAATTGTTGTTTTATCTTTCGATGTAAAGAGATTTTATCATTGATTCGCGTGAGAATTGGGATACATTGCACGTGGTAGATTTAAATTACAAGAATGACAGTTGATAATGAAGTATTGAGTCATTTTTGTTGAATTTGATCACAATTCGTTATATAGCATTATAATATGGTTGGATCGCATACAATTACTATATGCAACTACTGGTTTTGATTTTAAAGTTTAAAAATGACTTATAATAATGGATATTTTCATTAACTTTATGTAGTTAACAAATAGCATATATCACACCAGATTTACTATATAATTTATGAGGTATGTGATTGTTGAGAAGATGAAAACTTCAATCATTCTTTCTCATACATAATTTCGAGATTTTGTGATAATTTATTTAATATCATTATGCTATCTAGGCATATACTTTTCGTCATGTGAGTAATAACGGTTTTGATGTAAATGCGTCATAAATGATTTTTCAGGTGAAATGTTGAAAACTTTTTGGCATTCGATGAAATAGATGTTTTTGTTCAAGAGACTGATTGATTTTTTCAATGCATAACTATTTGCACTCTTAGATACCATTAAAGTTCAATAATGCGTTATGATTGTCATTTTCAGTTTATTAATCATATACCGACATTAAATAGCAATGGTGACATCCTAGCTGTGGCGCCAAAAGCCTATAACCCTGAATCAGCTGCTTTGGATTTTATAAAATTGTTCTCTTTTTTTTGAAATTATATGCTGCAGCTAAAGGCAATATGCAGCACATCAATGAAAACTGTAGATAGTTTAATAGTATATGTGCCAACCTTAATTTGGCGCCAAATTTTTCAAGTTAACTTTGGTCTAAATAAATTGATTATTTTTAATTTACATACGAAATAATAACTAAACCTTCAATATTGAGGATTTCTTTAGGCGCCAAATCTTGAAAAGTGACAACAAAATACTGAATTTTTCCCGCTGCCGCCAAATTTTGGGCATTTTTACATAATGTTGCGTGATTTCGATGACGACGATTTTGGCGTTCCCCAAACTTCGCCAGTACACAAGCCAACCTTTGATTATGACTTTGATATAGGAATGGCTCTTCCTTCTCCAGTGAGTGCGCCATTATACAGTCCGAATAATAATCCATTTGGTTTTCTTGAGAAACCAGAAGAACCAATCACAACATACCAATTCGCTGATGTTATTGTTCCATTCAAATCAACAACATTGCAGCAAGAACTCGAGAAATCATTCCAAAAACCACCTTCTGTTTCAAAGAAACCAGAAAAGAAGAAAAAACCATTATTTACATGCAGGCCATTTGTATCTTTGGAAGCTGCAGAACTCTCTGTCCATCAATTAAGATCAATATTATCTCGCCCAATCAAACCTCAAAAATCAGTTCAGTTTGCTCAATAACTACCGAAAATACATCACTTTATCGACCTTTACGATAATATGTTTATATTATCTAAATTGTTTCTTCTATCCTAATATACACATTCTATATTTATGCAATAAACTATCTGTATTGATGCTTTTTCATACATACTGTCTATATAGAAAAGATTTAATTTTCAATGAATATAATTAATTGAATGAATTAATATATATGTATATATCATTTTTGTATTATGGCTAATGAACAATAGATTCTGCATAAGTAGTTTGCATTAAAAATATTTATCTGTCTTTATTATATACATAGTAATGAGAACTTCAATTGTTAAAAAGAATTCTCGAATAAATAATTTGATGTTTGTCTTGAAATTTGATGAGTATATGACAACAATACAATAATCAATGGATGATGACAACATTAAAAATGTAAAAGAAATTATATTTGATAATTACTGATTATCATACTCAGAGTATAGAATCTGGATAGGAATATCAGGTCCTTCTACTGTAATCGTTGCGTTATCTTTCGAACTTATAATTATATTTGCTGTTTGTTCAAAATCTTTGCCTATAATAAAAGAAGACACCGGAGTCTTAGTATTGAGTTGCTTTCCAGACTCAGAAACAGTATCAATGGTAACGTAAATAATTAATCTTTGCCCAGTTAACTCTGGGTGATCATTGATGAGAGTAAACTGCTCTATTTTGATGTAGTTCTGCATAGAAATGCGAAACGGAGAACTTTGTAAAAGAATGAAAGTTTTTTGCATACAAAATGAATCTTCAATCATTACTTAAACGTGTCAGATTCCTTGTATACTTTACTACCCCCTGATATAATTGAATAGTTTACATTTGTGATAACTTTCGATCAAACTGCATCAATAGATTTATAACACTATATACTGTTGTATCACGATATGAATTTTGAATAATTTTTGAAAAATAACAATTAAAATTTATTCCAAAATCGTGTGGGAATTATTTTACATTTCGTGAAATTATTCAGAGTTTGACATGTTAATCATAATTTTGTCATATATTTATTAAGGTTATTAATTCTATGAATTAGAGTTAGTTTTCTAGCTTCTTGTTCTAAAGATAGAAAGCAGCTCTAAAAAGATTTAATACGTTGATGTATAATGTATTCGATAATAGCCCAAAGAGGTATTGAATGTTCATTTAATTTTCAGAAACAAATGAAGTCAAAAAAATCAATGGTAGATTATTTATGTCACTTTTTAATTTTTAATGGGAAGTTTAATTGTTAATTTCACGAATAACATGATCAAAAATGACTACGAAACAGCCACACGCATTTTCCTTGACTTACCACCAGGAAATGAAGAACAAGTTGCGGATATAATCTTCAACGTTCTTAAATCCCAAATTTTTGAAAACGATAAAATAAGGAATATTGCTTACCTCCATAGGTTACTTGCTTTGATTACAATTAAAGGCTCAAATTTCTTAGAAAAGTTATTAATCGAATATCAAGTTCAGAAGAAAACAAACGATGACTTATATTTCTTTGTTTGCTGCCTGCAAAGGATATTTCATAATTGCCCTAAGATAGAAGTTGATGAAAACATTAAAGAATTTTTTCAAGATTTATCAAAGCCTTCGAATTTCATTGTTTATTGTTATGCAAGCTTTAATTTTAGATGGAAGAAATTTACTGTTGAACATCCAAATGCAGAAAATATATTGCATTCAAGTGATATTCGCGAAATTTTTATCGATACTGAAGCATTCGGACAATTCATGGAACTCAATATATTTATTGCTCAGAAAGCCAAAGATATTAAGGAATTGTTTAACTATCAGAGATTTTGTAAGGAAATTCAGCAAAAGATCGAAGCTACCAAAATTAATACGATTGCAATTTTTAAGAGCTTTGAAGAATTAAAGTCCATCAATGTAATGAAAGAAAACTTCAAAAGCATTATTAACACAATAGACAAGTCACTCAAATTACCTAAAATAGAAGAAGTCGTCACTAAAATCAAAAATGGAACTGATGATTACGATGAAATAATGAATGATATCTTTTACTCAATCAGAAATAATCTTTATAATCCAACAGAGGTTTTAATCTTATGCCAAATATATTTATATATTAGAAATATCAAGAAATACAAGGGAAAAAATCAGAAGCGTTATAATTCAAATACCAAAAGAATGATTAAATTGCATTCTATTAGAGTTTGTCGTGATGAAGATTTCAATAAATTTGTTCAAATTCCAGATAAAATATGTCAATTTAATGAAACGCCAAGCGCAAATGTTTATCAAATTACCAATACCTTTACCAATAATTATTATGTATTTCGTCAAAGATACATAGGATGTCTTCTTTCAGGTTATATCGCTCATATTTTGAACTCAGATCAAATTGATGAAGCCATTGAAAGTTTTGATGAATTAGAAAGTTTTGTTAGTGCCTTTGTAAGAGATAATAATCTCTTTTCTCATGCTAAGACTAATGATGAATTTATCATTAGAAACATCAATCAAGATTTGTGGAAATTTAACTCTGACTATTTGAACGGTTCATCCATCAGTGAGATGCGCAGAATCATATTGTCAAAACTCGATATGGATGAAACAGACAATCAAAAATGCTGTGTTTGCGATATCCACAACTCGAACTTAAAGTGTAAACATTGCAGTTCAATGATATGCAACAAATGTCTTAACAAAACTGAAAATAGATGTCCATTATGTTGGTCTATGATTGGACACTTATAGATTTATATAAGTGATTATAAACTGATCATCGAAATTATATATTTGTCTAATTTCAATTCTAATCTCGACACTTTATTTGATTTTAAATGTTTTCGATCAAAATCCATTTTGTCATAAATGCTATAGATGAATTATGCATAGTTATTTCTGTATTTAATATCAATATTGCAATTTTAGCAAATATTAAAATAAAAAACTTGTGTCTATAAAAAATAAACTACAAAAATCTTCGGCAAGCGATTCCCAAATGTAACAACCATTAAACTCCAAAATTCATTAATTTTGCCGATATAAATTCAAAAAACAAAAACTAATCTAAACACATTCATTTCTATATAAAGTTGTAGACGCTAAAAAGATATAATCATATATAAAACTATTTTGGATGCGCTTGAAAATGATGAATAAAAATAAATTTGACAAAAAAGAAGGGCTCCACTTTTTTTCTCGTTGATCTTTTTGAGTTTTGCGATTTTTAACGAGTAACCTCCCTTCCTGGACGAATCTGATGAAACATTTACGTGCTTTTTGTGGGTGCTAATTCTAGTGGTGTAATCTGTTTCATGATCTTAGCAAGGTATTACTTAATCATGATATGATTACAAACAGAAACTCATTACAAATCATTAATAGGCTTCTGTTATGAATTTCTTTGATGATTATAACAAATACATCTCACTATTATAGCGCTCGCTTATTTTTGCTATAGTTCCGATAGAAAAATCAAAAAATAAAAAAGAAAAAATACGTTACGCGCAGGAGTCAAACAGCATTCCTTTGCCCATGCATCGAGCATACATACCTAACGTTATGCTATCTCAAATTCACATAAAATTTGCTCATTGGTAACATTACATATCAAATTTTCGACTTTACATGACAAATATCAGTTAATATGTGTCAAAAATAGTGACTTTCGTTATTTTACATGTCACAATTCGCTGAAATCTCATGGAGGCATCGAGATCCTCAAGTTAAATAGACAAGCAAATGCTATAAACATACTCAGCACCCCTGAAAAGCACCGATTTCTTATTAAAATAAATGGAAATACGAAATAAGTTAAATTAATGCTTTTTTAAAAATACAAAAACAGAGTCTCATATTCTTAAAATAATAATCTATAATCACACTGTTTATGAATGTATTAATTATAATTGATTTTGTTAATATATTTATAAATTCGGCGTTTTAATATAGGCTACATCTATATTATTAACATGCATTTATACCTACAATATATAAGATAAGAGAAGAGCTTCCATCATCTTCCAATACAAGATAGTGTTTGTTTAAGCAAAATAATATTGGATTAGCGGCTTGGTCTTTGTTTGTAGAGATATTATTGATACCACTTTAAACAGAACCCCAGAAATGCACGGAAATGTTTTATCAGATCTGATCTATAGGGGGATCACTCGTTAAAAATCGCAAAACTCAAAAGAGTAAACGAGAAAAAAAATTCAAGGAAAGAAGTGTTTTAACTCTCAAACTTGGTTTTTAGCGGCCAAAATTGGCAAAATTAGCATTACCATTATGTAAATGTTATAATAAACCATATTTTAAAATGTAAATAAGGTCAAAAGTCACGTTTTTCACAATTTATTTGACACTGTTTACATTAATAAAATATTATATTTGATGCGAATTATTTTTCCATCGTTTTTAGTTTTGAACACTTTATTTCTATTAATCAATAATTTCAGCAAATTCATTGGGAGGCTATGAGTATAAGTTGGTGCATCACTTTAAAAACGTGTTATATGTGCATGCATCTATGTATATTGTCGTCTCCGCAATGATTTCGTGTATTTATAAATTAAGATACTGAACAATTATTCAATTAGGAGCTTGTATTATTTGTAATATGTTACTATGTTGTTTGCATATGATATATTTATAATAAATATTGCTATTTACTCAATAATAAGCTGATATCAAATTGTTAATGAAAAATATGAAACGATATTATATATGCTTAACACTACAACTATGTATGGCATCACACAAGAGTTATATTTGCCCATACATGTTTGATCTGGTTCTGACCCCCAGAGTTGATACACTTCTGACAAAAAAATCAATAATTTACTGAGTAAATACCCACTTTTATGTGCTATTTAAGGATATAAAGCCTCCCAGATATAAACATTTAAGTCTCAGAACAAAATAATTGATTTTATTCTTTAACGTATAAAAGTGGAAATAAAATAAAATTAACCACTTCACTTTTTCGATGCAAGTATACATCGTTAGCGCAAAGCATAAGGAGTTCGCAATTGGTTTAGATGATGGCAAAGCTGAAGAGGGCAATAAGGCTGAGCTTAAGAAGCTCGAAGACAAGCCAACTCTTAAGTGGCTTATCTACGATCGTAAAATCCACACATTACCAAAGAAGACCTTAGCTCTCAATCCAAAGGAGGATGATGGCAAGATCAAGCTCGTTCTCAAGGAATCCAAGGATATCGAAAACAAGTTCTACATTTATGAGGATGGCTCAATCCGCAACAAGCAGAAGCAGGCCATCGATATCGAGGACGGCAAGTTCGAACCAGGTGCTGATATCGTTCTCAAGGAGTACGAGAAGGGCAAGGAGTCCCAGCAGTGGCTCATCATCACAAAGCGTGAATAAGCTAACATCAATAGCTCGCCAACATGTGATTAAATGCAATCATTTCTAATTCTTTCCTTGTAAATATAGGGTTGAAAGTAAAATATATGTATTTGGGCCTTGCGATTCATTTCTATTTACTTTAAACAAGGAATAAACAAATAGAGAAAATATCTATTCCCAATTACATTAGAAAAATATTTTCAATATTATCGATTGATAAGTATTAAATCTAAATTCTAACATCATGATTAGATTAAAGGTGTGATGCATTGCTATGATATCAAAGAAATGCTCAAAAATATCCATTTAATTTTATTCCAAAATCACGAAGGAATATTCTAGATTAATTAAGGTTATTTACATTTAAACAAAAGTAGGGTTGTCGTAATAAAGTCAGGGTCACATAAAATCGAGACGATATAAAAATAAATGTCGGTACTTGAGTGGAGCGTCGACGACGTTATCAAGCACCTTGGCGAACTGGGTTTGGACCAGTACGCGACAGACTTCAGGGCGAACGAAATAAGCGGCAATGTGATACCTTTACTCGAAGAATCTCATCTCAAAGAAATGGGAGTCTTCAAAGTCGGTCACAGACTGCTTTTAAAGAAGTTCATTCTTGATGTCCGCACCGGGCAGTTCGGAAAACAATCGGCAAGAAAAGAATCATCAAATAACGTTTCGAAAAATTCAGCGACATCATCAACACAAGACGTATCAGCGATGAGAAAGAGTACATCCAGCGTTACCAGGAGCGTTGAGGCAGCTCCATCACCAAAACAAGCTCCATCACCGAAACAATCTGCTCCACCGCCGCAAGACGAAGCTCCAGCAGAGGATGAACCACCACCACAGCCGAAGAAGAGGCCAACGCTGCCGAGTGAAAAGGCTGCACGCGCTAAGGCCTCTGCTGCATCGGAAACAGCGGCACCATCAAAGTCGCCAAAGCCAGCGCCAGCAAAGAAGCCTTCTGGAGGCGGAATGGGCAACGGTCCAATGAAGAAGACTCTCAGACGCAATCCTCCTCCACCAGCAGATGATGCTGACGACGGTGATAGAGTCGCATGCAGTTATTGCGGAAGAAAATTCGCATCAGACAGAATCGAAAAACACGAAGAAATTTGCAGAAGGCAAGCGATGAAAAAGACAAAAGTATTCGACTCTTCCAAGCAGCGTTTGGAGGGTGAAGCAGCTGCTTTTGCAAAGCACTCCAAGAACGCACCAGAGCCGAAGAAAGAACTCATCAACGGTGTTCCAAAATACAAGCTACAACATCAAGAACTCGTTAAAGCTATGCGTGCTGCTCGTAAGCTGCAGGCATATCAGGATGCTGTCGAGCGTGGTGAGGCCGTCGGACCGCCGCCAGAACTTCCTAAGGTTGAACTTGTTAATGATGACAGAATTCAGTGCCCACATTGTGGAAGAAAGTTCGGTGAAGAACAGGCTAGAAGACACATTGCTAACTGTACTGGTGGACACGGAGGATTCCCCAAACGTGGTGGAAGAAGATAAACGGTCTTTTCTATGTTTTAATACAATAATCTTTGATTATAACTAAAATTACAATGTCACTAAACTTCTAGAAGAGCGATCATATCTGTGTGTTATTCTTATTGAGATTTCGATTTTGATTAATTGAATGGTATTTATTACTCTTAAGACAATTTTTAGGAATATAAATGTGAAGCGATGTGGAACAGTTGGTTTAGTTCGTAAGGCTCATAACCTTAAGGTTGCACGTTCGAATCGTGTCATCACTCTTTTTTCCTTTTTAGAAGGGTCTGACATTTGCAATGTAAACCAGAATTTGTCATGTAAATGATTAGCATTATTTCCAACATTGAACATTCTGGCTACACAAATGCTCAATTTAAAAAATTTTGACGCGTAAAATTGCAAGCCTTAAAGGGTCAGACTACAAAAATATTTTTTGTAATTACATATCGTTCACCAAGAGCTGACATTACTCCAGCTCAGGCCCAAGGTCCTGAAAATCAGAATATTCATCGAACTTATGAGTGCATACGGACCGAAAACTTGCAGTAAAGCGAGGAAGTTTGCAAGTTGAACTTGCATTATGATGCTCGACAAGATACAACGCCACAGAAATGAACTAACAAAGAGAACAGTAAACAACATTGA
The DNA here is from genome assembly GCA_023091735.1 of Trichomonas tenax. Taxonomy (NCBI): domain Eukaryota; phylum Parabasalia; order Trichomonadida; family Trichomonadidae; genus Trichomonas; species Trichomonas tenax. The sequence goes on along the minus strand of JALKBU010000734.1, from coordinate 4,248 downwards.
AATTATAGTTAGATTTAATGATAAGTTGAAACTAGTCTTCGATATCAAGCCAGATCAAGCCGAGTATCCAAACCACCAAATCGTCTACCAACTGCAAGTGAGAGAATATGTTATTAATAATTTAATAATATTTTTATATCAAAACCATGCAAAACAAAGCAAAAGAGAAAAATGTACATTAAATTTTCTTCATTATGAATAAACAATTTATTAATCGTGTCATCGCCATTTTTATTGAAATGTCTTATTACAAATAAATCAAAAATAGCGCATCAGGGCATATTTGATAAAATTAAGTTATGTTGAAATTTGTGATAATCAGATATGGAAATAAAATTATTGAGTGGAAGTTTTGAATTGAAAAGAATCTGATGTTAATATACAGAACCAATATATCAAATTAACAGATCTTCATTCAAAATCTGTCTTAGCGGTGAAAAGATAATATTTTTGCGATTTTGATATATAATGATGAGTGAAGGAATTGCGATTTTGGTATTTGTCAGAAGCGTTTTAGATGATTGCTTTGGGTCAGAAATTAAATCTTGAAGATCATTATCTAATTGGGGAAAAAATTGACAAAACCCCTCTATATCAATGAATTACTTTTAAGGGTGCACTGTAACCGATAAGTAAACTTCAGAAAAAAAAATCTGATGCCTAAAAACAAAGTTAATATTTCGATTTCGCTTAAAATATAATACTTAGTAGAACTCCTGTTTGACTTCCAGGTTGTTGTTGATATCCGTAATATATTAGAATTAGAAGCGTCGATGAACTTCTGTTAAAGAATATATCAAATCATTAAAGTTTAGAAAGATTAAAAAATATAATTTATCAATTTTAATACAATACAATATAATCAAACTTATTCTATAATGCTCTTAATTCTCTGGAACTCATTCATAAGAGTGTCAACGTGAAGCCTTCCGCCTGGTTGATAATCGCTCTTGTTATTAGCCTCGAGATCTTCAACCATCTTCTTCGCAAGAGATAACTGGTAATCGTTCATGAGTGGAGGGACTTTCCTCTTGTATAGATAGTACGAACGCTGTAGGAAGCCTCTCAAGTAAAGGGGATACTGTAAAAGGTCTTCATCGCTCTGTATGATTCTTTCCATCTCTTGGAAAACTGTTTCTGGATTTAGAAGCAACTCAATTGAATGCTGAAGTGATGGACTCAAAATCGGCTCTTCTTCTTGTTCAATTTGCTCTTCTTCAACAACCTGTGGCTGTTCTGGCTCTTCTACAGCAACTGGTGCTGTTTCTTTTAATGCATCAATATATTCATTCAATTTTTCGATTTTCTCGGCGTTAAGGAGAATGTGAGCCTCTGGTGCAGCCTCAATGACAGCGTTTGGGCCTTGAGATGTTACAAAAGTATCAAATAAATCATTCACTGCTAAAACTGCGTCTGTGAACTGTTCTTGATTGACTTTTGGTGTCTGCGTAACAGTATCAATGATGACTGCAAGAAATTCACCAAGAATCTCTTTATCTATCGGAGTGCAGATTTCAATATGTGAAATAATGCTCTGACAAGCAGCTGTTATGATTGAGTATGATTCACGGAAAGATTGCATTGCAATGAGAAGATCTCTCACGTAATCTACTGGATTTTTGATGCCATTTGTACGATTAAATGCTTTGATGCGTGATAAGACGGCTTCCTCGTCATTTAGCTCTGTTATATCTATTGCTTGCTCAATTTCCGCTTGTTCAGTAAACTTACGAAGCTTTTCCATTGCGCCTTTGCAAATTTCGACATTTGTCTTGTTCTTTCTTGTTGTTCCTTTCTCAATACCTTGATTGAGATCAGGATTGGACTTTGCGAGGTTGTAGAGTACTTGTTTGCAGATTTCGATGATTGGTGCTGATTCAACGCCGAGATTCATAATTGCTGTGAATAAAACTATAACTTCATTAGGACGACTTGGCATATCACCCTGTAAAAACTTCCTTGCAAAGAACAATGCCTTCTGAACACAACTTTCCACACTGCAAATCGAGATAACAAGTGAACAATAAAGTAAACAGAAATCTGATAACGCATATAGTGACGCCTGGTTACTCTGAAAGATATCATTTAAGACATCAAGTGAGTTATCGATCGATTCAACGTAAGCATTCGTTCTCTGTGTTCCCATGTTGGATCTGAGGTCAAATCTGTTTGTTTTTGCAGTAGAGAAGCCTTGAGAAAAGAAATTAGCAACGTATTTTTGTTGGAAATACTTTATGCACAAAGTTTTCGAATATTGCCATATTTTTTCAGCTTTATCCGCCTTAAGCGAGAAAGCGTGATTGTAGCAGTCCGACTCTAACACTCTATCACTGAGTTTCTTGAGAGAAGGCTCAACACGGTAATATTTATCCGGTTTCACTGAAGATCTTCGCTCTTTGCTTAAGGATTTGCGTGGAATGTTCGAATCTATCTTCGCCATAGGACGAGAGCCTCCCATGCTTGGTCTTGGAATTTTCGTTGATGTGCTAAGTCGCGGAATTCTACTCATCACTTGTGACCGTTTAGCAATTTTTCTTTCTATTTCCATTTTTTTGCTATTTTTTTTTATAAAAATCGATTTTTTGAATTATAATTTAAATATTTCCAGATTTAATATAATGCTCAACGTTTTATTTTCAATTTATTATATAATTATAGCAAAAAACATAATTGTTATAGCTTTATTTATCGATTTCAAAATTCGCAATTTTCATTTCTTGAAGAACTAGTCATACGATCAATTGCACCCCATATTTTTCATTCAAGCATTAAGTGGATTTTCGAAATGTCGAATTTTTATTTTTCCGATAAAATATATTTTGCTAACATTCAAAATATAAGTCAATCTGCTCATTGGAAGACTATACTTGCAAGATTTTTAGTCATATTTATAAAAATGTCGAAAATCCAAAATTGATTCTTAGTTTTGTTGCCGTTGAAGTAAATAGGAATAGTCCAATAAATATAAGTAAACTTGAGAAACTGATATTTAATAAATAAAAATAAACATTAAAAGAATCACTCTTCACCCTCCGGCTTTGTTGGAATGAGTCTGTATTCCGGTGGGACTTCGTCTTCTGTGTAGAGACGATCAGAGAAGTAGATTCTGCGAACGCGGCAGTTAGCGTAGACAGAGACGCGGAGTGTCTCGATGTAGTTTGTACCATAAGCACGGCGTGTGAAGTCACTCAAGTTGAACTGGATCTGGTTCCATCCTGGGTCCAATCTCATTGGCAATGTGCAGACGAAAGGCTTGACGCGGGTCTTTGACTGGTAGTTCGAGGCCCTGAAGCGGCGGCGCATGTTCATGTCGTCGAGAACTTGGATTTCGAATGTGAAATATTTCTTCAAGTATTTGAGGACGAGGACAAGGAAAGGAAGCTTGATGGCAAGCTCATCCTTTGGGTCGGCTGGGCACGTGATAAATGTGTTGTTCACTGTTGTGCTGACGATTTCGAGAACGCAGCTGCGAATGTCGGGATCAGTCAAGCGCTTGATGTAGCCGTTTTCTACGTGCTGCTCCCAGATGCTGAGCGGCTTGGAACCAACAGAGTAGAAAAGGTTGAGGAAACCAGCTTGATATTTGTCTCTAAACATTCTGATTTTGTTTTACTAACGTATTTTTTTGTTTGAGAAGTCCGTTTCTTCGTCAATGGATGTATTTTCTCGAATTTGGAATATACATGAAAAAATATATCTAACGGTCGTTAAATTGTTCTCTGATCTCTTGGAATTATTAAATATGACAAAACATTTTACAAACGACAAAAAATATCACAATTCCTGACAAATAAAGTTTTCAATTTTCAATAATAAACGTATTTCTGACACATAAAAATCACAACAATGTAAATAATCTTTTGCCATGTAAATTTATCAAAAGTTGTTTTTTCGAGACCTGTCACCTTTCCGCAACTTGACCCAACTGTAAACTATTCAATCTCACTTTTTGTTCGGTCGGATAAAATGTTGGTTGATTTAACATCATATTCTTCTTTAAGTCCTTTTGTATCTTTGATTTCATCAAAGAAAATCATAATTTTCATTCTGGTTACCGAGATACAAATCGCATCCTTGCTCCAGTTTGAAATCATGGCGCTATCTCTTGTTGGCTTATGCTCCATATTCTATATGTATCAATGCCACCATCCAAGCACGTCATTGTCGGTAAGACCGAAATCTCGAAAAATTTATCTTTTTCTACAGTGCGTATTGAGAAGATCTGATACGCTACAATGATACACATCA
>JALKBU010000733.1:0-26511 GCA_023091735.1 Trichomonas tenax | reverse complement strand
CATCTCTGCTAGATCACCAGGTCATCCTTCACAATGAGGCCACAACTACTCATAATGAAGTCTTCTTTGGCTTCCAACATTGAGTTCAATCCATTTCAACCTATTGACACTTTTCCATTTTTCCCGCCCAAACACGTCACTTTCCTTTATATTGACATCCTGACTTTACATGACAAACATAAGTTACATGTCAGAAAAGCACGTTGTTCTATTTTGTCCCAGTCCCTGTTTCAAGAAAACAATTAAAAAGTGGCCGTTTAAAAATAAAATGTCTGATTTCGATTTTGATCGATTTCTTCAGTCTCCTTGCGATTTCATACAGGAAAGGATCCAAACGAGATCAGATGCACCAGATTTTGGAATCACAGAAGATTTAGACAAAGTTTTCGCTGCAAATCCAAATTTAATCAATCAATTTCCTTTAGTAACGAAACAAAGCGAAGTCCAGGCGTGCATACCAGAAAGCCCCGTTAGAATTAGAGCAGTAATGCGCTCTTATGACGATGGAATCGTTGTTCCATTTTTAATTGAAACAGAAAACGGAAATTATTCATATCTTGCCCGTTCCAAGATACCAGAGGACCTTGCTGTCAGTGATGACATCTTGTCTAATCAAACGCCTGGAATTAATTTCCATCCGGCCACAGGAAACCAAATAATCGTTGAACTCATTGATGATTACACTCAGTGGACATCAGAGTACCTTCAGGCACAAAAGATACAAGCTTCAAAAAAATCTAAGAAAAATCACGAATGTCATTGCAAACCAACGCTGGTGTTAGTAAGGGACATCAAGAATGACGAGAAGCTCTCAAAATGCTACAAAATTGTTGATATTATTGGTTATTTCGAAGAATCACAAATTGATTCATCAGGATCATTTACTGCGTTCATTCCTTCTTTCATTTCACTGTATTCGATGAATGTAAGCCATATCTATGATGTTGACCTTTTACCGCAAGAAAACTTTAACACAGCGCGCGAAATAACTTTGAAACTTCTTTCAACGATTTTCGATCCAAAGACAGCGGAACTCGTTCTCCTTTGGCTGATTTCGAGAGTCCGTTCACGTGTTGGTGCACAGCTCGTTGGAATTTTCTCATTAAATCTTTTCGAACTCGCTCCAGAACAAACTCAATTTATTGTCAATTTCTTGAACAATCTTTGCACTTCTTTGACAGCATATTCGTGCTCCATCGAGAATTTAAACCATAAATCAATTCAGGCAACATTCAACATAGAGGATTACCAAAAATCACCAATTTTTTCATTCGAAAATAACAGATATATCTTTGATGAAACGCAACTCACTGAAGGAACATTAAACGAAACAGGAACAGCAAATCTAAGAATGATTAATGAACTCGTTAACTTCCAGACAATTGCTGTACAGAACCAAGTATCTGATCCAACAATGCCCGATGAATCTGCTTATCAGTTTGAGTTCAAGATAAATGTTTCCAATCCAAGTTTAGTTCTTTCTACAACACGTTCGCTTATTGATTGCGACATTCACGTTCCTTGCACACTCACGGGAACAGGAGAGATCAATGTAAGTGAAGAAGAGCTCTCCATTGCAAGAGCTTTCATTGATCAAGCAAGATTCTCTGATATTAGCTTAGATAAGATTCCTAAAGAAAACTCAGAACTTATTGTTTCAAGAATTTTCGCTTTGAAGAAATCCAATGACAAACTCACACAAGCAGACTTGAATTTGTTTGTTGTTATCGCAACAAATATCATGATTTCACATGGAATGCATGAAATAACAAATGATATTCTCAATATTGCTGAAGAGATGATCAACTATATGCTCCCACATAGAAAATAAACTATATTATTTATTATATCAAATTACACCATAGTTTGGACTTCTAATTTTTGATCTGAGTTTAAATTATTAATTTGATTTAATAACTGAAAGAATCAGCGTTTTCCTTCTTAAGTAATCAATTAGATGCAAGTTTAGATCAATTTTTGTAAATGAACTCAAGTCCAAATTATCAAATTAATTTTTTTTTTATAATACAGATTTCAGTTTTTATTTTTAACATATATATCTTAGCAGCTTTATATTGGTTACAGTGTTGTGACCAAAAATTTGATATTTGTATTAAAGACATTCAAATATGTTAGAAAAACCAATATTTATATGACAAAAAGTGAAATACAGAATGTACCATTTCTATATTTTGAGTCAGAAAAAACAGCAGAAGTTCAAAAACGTGACACATAAACGTGACAGAAATGGTAAACAAATCAATTACATTCATCATTGCTTCGGTCGCTGGTTTCATAACGACAACCGCCGGAATCGGAATGGGCCTATATTCGTACCAGTGGTGGGATGAAGTCAGAATTTTGTTCCCTGCTTGGGGCGGAAAATATTTAGTTCTTCCAATTCTTACAGAAATATGCTGGATTTCTAGCATTGCTTATTTAGTACTCCTCGCACTAACTTGCATTGCTTCAACATCGAAAATTTGTGGAGAAAAATTACCTCGAATTGTTCTAGCTTTCGTTTGCATTGGAGTTCTATTAACACTCTGTTCGTCTATCGCTTTGGTTATCAAAACTTCGACGAAAGAATGTGATAAAATGCGAAATTCTCCAAAACGTTCACCATCAAACTCAGTTCTCAACAAATTCAGGCAGTGGCTTGAGGATTTCACAGACCAAATGCCACCAGAAGATGCCGACAAGTTCAGGTATTACTATGAATACTACGTTTGCGAAAAACACGACCACAATATTTGGATATGGATTGGTTTCACTGTAGCGTCCATGGTATCAGGAATTGTCTATATTTCGATATACCAGATCGAAAAGAAGCGTTTCCAGGATGTCCTCGAAGGAACACCACTTTCACAGGGTAATTATCATTATCATTGATTCATTTTTTTTGTTCAGAAAAGTATTCATGAAATTTGCAGCTTTATTTTGTAGTAGTCTAATAAATATATCTATTCTTCAATCTGTTCCTAAATCACACCCTTCTATTAACCGAATCTTAAGCAAATCATCTTTCAGTCTTTTTTTTAAACAAGAGCCTTTAAAGTCAGATGATTACATTCCATAGATTTGGCTATTCACCATTTTTAGTATATATCACAAAGATTACATCCCATAGATACTATTATATGTGTTCTAATAATATGGAATTAAAACTTTCTTAAAATTATGATCGAATCATTGAGCCAATATTTTTTTTTAAAACATAATGAAATTTTGGTTTTCATGTTATAAATAAGACTTCATTTTGATATTAGGTTGATAAGCAAATATTTTTGTTTTTATAATTCTATATAGTAGTATCTAAAGATATTATTGATAATGTTTTTATTTCATTGTTTATTATATATAGCTCTCAGAAAGATTTAGAATTATCCCGAGAAACTTTACTTTTTAAACAGAAATGAACGAGTTGATGGCAAAAATAGCAACAATGAACATAATTTCACTTTAAATATTTGGTTTATTATTAAGATTGATTTTGTTATTAAAATGAATTTTCAAAAATGGATAAAAATAAGCATAAGAAACATCTCTATACATGAAAAATCAATAAGTGGAGTCTCAACAATGAACAAATAACAAGTTTTTGAAAAGAGGAAATGAAAAGTGACACGAGGAAGTATAATTATTTTAGAAAAAAATGGACAAAATTCGTGGCTACATTTCATCTCTCAGTGAACTTTTTCAGCAACTAATACTCCAGAGGAAGAATCCTTCCGAAGATTTGCTAATGAATGCGAAAACTAAAGGCCAATACTTAGCTGCATCATTTAAATATGCACCTGAGCTCGCTACAAACGAACAAGTTCTGGAAATCTTAGGTCTATACGCTGCTCCATCGATTGGTGAGCATCCATTGATATACCCAACAACTTCAAAAATTATCGAATTGTGTTTGAAAAATTCACCATCGAATTTGCTTTGCGATATGTGGAATGCTACTGATGATATCGGATTATGCTCGTTTATCATCAAATGTACAGAAATTCCTCCTGATATTTTATTTGGAAAAATAATCAGCTGGATTGACGAACCATCCAATGATACAACATTTTATTCACATTTCATTAACATAATTAAAACGCCTACAGGTTCTGAATTTCCAAATTCGGCAATATTGCAAATCGTTCCTTTCTTAATCGATCCAACACCAGTAAGATCAGCATTAGCAACTTTAACACTTAACTCTTTCTCTTCAATCAACTCTGAAGTTGCAGATTTGATTATTTCGAGTTGGCTTCAAGCAGAAAAACGTTCAATGCATACAGCAATGAATTGTAGAACTATTTTAGCAAAAGCGCCAAAGTCTTCACTCAATTACGCAGCGACTCTTTGTTTAGAGTTTCCAGTATTGTTTTGTATTCTTCCACCAACAGTACAAGGATATAAAATGCTCGCAAAAATCACACTTCATAGAGTTGAAATTTTGCACAAAGATAATCTACAGATATTCCTTGAGATGTGCGACAGATCAGTCAGGAAAATATACGACAGCGAAGATATTTATGCTCCGCTTGCAATTCTTGATGCAGCAGAAACAGGATATGCAAAGAACATCGTAAAATATTTTGCATCAGAACTCAACCAGGATTTGAAAGCGGCAACAATCATGTTTGCAAGGTGGTCAACGTGGAAGGATGGAAAAGATATTCCATATGAAACAAGACAAGAAGTGTTAAGAGTTTTAAGCAATCCTATTGAGAATCATCTCGAAACGAAGCCAAGAGAAATTCCAATAGAAACTATTATCAGCACAAACGAGAAAATATCACAACAAAGCATTTTGGCTTTAAGATCAATAATATCAAATCCAATTATATAATTATATTTTGTTTGTTAATAAAATCTATTTATAACTTATAAAAATGTTACAATCTGACATGTAAATTTATCACCTTTTCTAGACAAGGTCCTTATAAAAATTTTATGGAAATATTTTGGACAAATTGCAATAATAAACGGTCATTTTTAAGAGATTTCATAATGTGCTTAATAGCATTGGGTATGAATGAGTGCGAAGTTTTTTAAATAGCAGATAAGTCATTTGAAACTAGTTGAACTGGAATCTAAACCAATCACATAATATGAGATTGTTATAGCAATGATTATGAAATCCAACAACTAATTTAAAAGTGAAATCATTCTGACATTTGTCAGAATATTTGATGCGATGTAAAGCAGTAATGCCAAATTGTAAAGTGGGCGACTGAGAGTCGTTCCTATAGTCCTGTCCACAGCGTAAAAGGCATTGGGATCATGCTTTAATGACTTTTGGTAGATAGGACAATAGAAACGACTTTAAAAAATTCACCTGAATCATAGCATTCGAGATTCTCTAGTTGTTCTGTATCTGTGAGGCAATGGGTCTAGTTGTCTCTATTCCATGTCCTAATGTCACATAGGCACAGAACAACCAGAGATTCACAAAACTCCAACAAATGTTGTGCTATATGCCATATCATCGGTTTTATTATTACAGGATTGTTGCTGTTGTACAATATCATTGATGATATGGCATAGAACAAACCCTTTTTAAGAGCATTAAATTAAATGATTGGAATATTGTTTTTTTTTCCGGGTGGAAGTGATATACTGATGGTACTGTGGACTATGGTACCACAGCATCATCGATATATCACTTACACTCGGAGTGATTTTGAAAATGTCAGCAATATCTTTGTTATTTAGACATCCTCACGGTGTGGATATCATCGCATAACTTGTTGTGTAACAATCTCAACGAGAAGATGATTAGATAACAAAGATATTGTAAATGAAGATTTAGAATTATATATTGATAAAGCTAATTGCAGTAAACTCATAATATATATTGTATTGGAGTCATTATCATGTTAGAATATAGAGAATTTATTATTTTTGACATATTGACGTGTAAAATATATTAAATGACGTGTAAAATAATTTTTTAACATATATCATTTTTAATGTAAGAAAAATTATTTTATTGGATATTTATATTCGACATATGTATTATGTGATGATCAGCGAATAAAAAGTATATATTATGAGTGATAAATATAATATAGTGCCCGAAAAATTGACATTTTTTAAATGCTGAGTTTGTTATTTGTCATCAGCGAGTCCAGGCGCCATCGTTCAAGCGCAATTCCTAACGCCAGCGGTTCAGCCATCCTTAATGTTGCTGTCTCAAAGCTTGGTTGCAAGTATGTCTACGGTGCAGTCGGTCCAAACACATTCGACTGCTCTGGCCTCGTTATGTACTGCCACAAGCAGTGCGGAATCTCAACCCCACGTGTATCCCGTGACCAGGCCGCCGGAGGACGGGCAGGAGACGGACAGGCAGGTGATGTCTGCTGCTTCGGTAACCCAGTCCACCATGTCGGTATCTGCTGCGGCGACGGAAGATTTATCCACGCTCCACAGACTGGCGATGTCGTGAAATATACTGATTTATCAAGAAGGAGAGATTTGAAGTGCATCAGAAGGTACTGGTAAAAGCGTTTATTTTTAATGGGTATTTGCTAAAATTCCCTCAAATTTAAATTATATTTTCATTTTACAATTATGAATTATCTTTGATCATATTAAAAATCTACTTTGCTAAGAGATCTCTCTCTATAAAATCAAAAAATAATTTTCATATTTTTATCAAAAACATAACATGATAAATTAAAGCAGCGGTTCATCAAAACTTCGAATAGAAAGAGTAATATTGAGTGAAATTAAGGATTTTATTAAATTTCATTTTTAACAAAAAATATAAAACGACAAGTTATCCAACAAAACTTGACATCATAATCGAACATTTCAATTCAATATCAACTCTGTTTTGCCTGTCAGATAATGAACATTTCAATTCAATTTAGAAGATTTTAATCAAGAAATTTTTATATATCATCAGTGGCACCAATTGTGAATTTGATGCGTTTTGTTGTTTTCATGTGCCACCCAGTGTGAAGTTGATGTGTTTTATTGATTTTGTTTATCATCCACTTTCAATATGATTTCTCTTTTGAATAATAGTATTTTGAACTAACTATATAAATATATCCTTGATATAAACCAGATGTGCACTGATCATTGACACTAAAATCTATTTTTTGTAGTAATTTCTTCAATTTTATTTTAAAAAATATGAATATTGATGATTTTTTTCATAATCTACATGTTTATGTCACTTCAATGCATGATACACTTTGAATTTGCTCAAAAGTATTTTAACAAAATCTGACATTGTAAAATTTTCCTATTTGACAGGCAAAACAACTCCATCAATCTAGAAGGGAGGCCGCAGAAAATAATGGGATTTTTGCAAAAATTTTGATATTTAAATTCTTCATAAGATATAATAGCTATTAAAGGGATAACCAGCATTGGAAAAGGGTAAATTTTGTCAAATCACCACTTCACTTTTGGGCCAAAAGTGACATTTCAAATGTTTAAAGATATCTTTTTTTCAAGGTAAATCATAATGATTCAGTCGTTTTGTGCATAATCCAAGTTATTTATCATCAATTCCTCATATATAAAATTGGAGCAAAATATATTTAGAATTTGTGGCTCAATTTCAGGCTATATCGATAGCAAATCTACAGCTTGCTTGATTGATAATAGAAGCTATGGAAATCTATTGGAATCGTTTATAAGATGAACTCAGGATGGAAATAGATCAAAAGTTGTGATGCCTCTGATTTACACACATATTGCAGCCAAATTTGGAATGATATTTTAGCTAAAAGACAAAAAATTATTTCTTGAAAAATATCAAAGTCTAATAAAAATCTAAGATTCTCAATATTTAAGCCAAACAAACAGATGGGAACATAACGCCACAACACACATCTTTTAGAAGTCTAACTGTGGAGCTCTGGTGTTCGAGGCCTCAATTGAGGAAAAACCGTCACTTTGTATTCTCAAAATCTTTTGAACACCAAGATTCGTATTTCGACGAATCCTCTGAAACATAGCATCCCTATGGGCTATAGAGTATCCCCACAAAATATGCATCTTTGATTTTAAGGTTCCAGCCCCTCTTCTATCATTCTAATGGCTCATTTCTAAACTTATTTTAGATATTTTTTTTTGCTATAATACATTCCATTGTAAAAATGCTATGAAATACATTAAATTTTTGATTCGTTTTGAACGCGTAGTGAAATATTTAGAAATTCATAAAATATTCTAGCCTTATATTCTATTGGATATGTATATATTGGGGATATTTTGGAATTTGAAATAAACCATTCAGAAGGGGGAGAAAGAACAAAAAATAACTGTTTTTAATTTCGAAAATATATTGCTGCACATTGAATAAAGATTTCAAATGTCACATATTATATTTCTGAGCCTTTTCAAAATTTGAAAAGACAAACCGTCGCAATATAAACATACTTAATATATTATTCCAAATATATTCGGATTCATTGTAAACTATACAATAATCTGACTCATAGAATATATTGAGAGAGCAATTGCGTAATATGTTGCTTATATTAGAAATTAGATGTGCATTGTATTGTTATTGTACAGCATTCAATATTTGTGATTATTTTTTTCTGAGCATTCAAAAATTTTTCCACAAATTATTATGTAATAGTGATAATTATATTATTCGTAGTAATATTTTAAAAAGTTAAAATCATTTTATTTCTTCTATAAAACATGATAAAAACATATAATAATGAACATTTAATATTATTATTTATTTTTATTCTACCTCTCAATATTCATTTCGTCTCAAATCTTCTTTGTTTCATAAATTCATGTTATAATTGATTTACAATATATATCCAATATTATCTCATATTATGTAAATATACAATGAAATAACTCCAAAATCAATGACATTTATTTAATTTTTATATTTTCACGGTAATAATATAGTAAAAATGATTTGGACGTGAAGACAAATTTTTGATTGATGTAATTAGTGGACAATCCCAAAGACATCGATTTAAAAAGAAAATTGATTTTTTCTTATCCACATTTTTTTACATCTCATAGTTCTTATCGTATAACGATGAACAATTGAATTGATTTTAAGGTGAAAAATAAGAGTTAAACATAACGGATATTGCTTTCATACTTAATTCAAGACCTATATGGATCTTTCAGAATGTGATCTAACAATTAAAGAGAATGTTATTCAAGGAACATCAGGCAGATATCTCTGTTCAATCAAAAATCCAATCCCGAATGATAAAATAACAATAAGCAGATTTGTTTACGATGATCTATGCTTTGCTAATTTTACTGCATTTAAAAACATAGTAAATATATCAGCCTGCGCCTTTTGTAGTTGTTATAATTTACGTGAATTATATCTTCCTCAAAATTTATTGTATATTGGTGAATTGGCATTTTATGATTGTCGTGGCTTCAAAGGATATGTAAATTTGGGTAATCTACAAAAAGTTGAAAACTACTAATTTTATCGTTGCGGCTATAATGGTCCAATTGATTTAAGTCATGTTACAAATATGGGTAGTTGTGCATTTTTAGGGACTAGTTGGACGAATGTAACTTTTGATCTGAGAAAGGCCAAGCATATAGGTAACAACGCTTTTCAGTCTTCTTATGGAGGTAATAAAAATTGTACAATCCTTTTAGAAGATGTTGAAGTAATCGAATTTGATGCTTTTTCCCAATGTTCAATAAATTTAATTTTGAAACTAAGTAAGCTCACACGAGTGAGAAATTGGGCATTTGATGGTTGCCATGGTATCACTGGAACCCTTAATATCAGCAATGTTGAAGTTATTGAAAAGAAAACATTTAGATCTTCCAGTATTACACAGGTTATTATCTCAAAGAAGTTAAAATATATTGGTGATGAAGCTTTCAGATATTGTTATAAATTAATTGGAATTTATGATTTCAGCGGTGTAGAAACAATAGGAAAAATCGCATTCGATAATTGTTATCATTTAGATGGACTTATTAATATAGCGAATCTTTCAGAATGTGGAAAAAATGCTTTTAGAAATTGTTATTATCTAAAAATCATAAATATGTTTTTCCCATCTCTTCTTGAAATAAAAGAATCAGTTTTCTACTATTGCCGCAATCTTTTGCAGGTTGTTCTTCCTCCCAATCTCAAAACAATCAGAGATTCAGCTTTTTATGAATGTCGATCTTTGCGCACTATCAACTTTCTGAGTAAACTTGAATCTATTGGAAATGAAGCTTTTAAATACTGTTCAAACTTATCATCATTCAATATTATTACTTCTTTAGTTAGAGTAGGTCGCGATTCATTTTTTGTAATAGATCTTTCATGCAATTTATTAAATACTCCACAACTAAAAGCATTTTTCATAAATGCGTCAGCTCCATTTGAATGTTTTTATACATGTCTGATACATCAAATGACACCAAAGCCGATGCCTGTACCATCTATTGCGAAATCAAAGCCAAAATTAAAATCAAATACCAATTTCCACGTTTATTCTTCGATTTTAATCAGCAGATTTAATTTATGAAAGAAATCAGAAATAGAGCTGATGAGTTTATACAAGACTTGAATTATAGCGTTTATACCAAAGTCTACTTGAATTATTGAGTTAATTTGGAAATATTTTTGATCAAAAATATAAAATCAAAATCAATCAAAAATAGTGTTGGAAACCTGATACATAAGATGAATTGTATAGATTGGAAATAATAAATAAGGATTATTTTGAAATATTTTTGATCAGATATACAAAATCAAAACTGATAAAAAATAAAGCTATTACATTTATATTAAACTTAAGCAATATAATTTGTGAATAACACAATGTAATTATTGAGATTATTTTTATATCAATAATATAAAACATCAAGATTGATCAAAAGCAAAACTGAGAACTTTATATATAACTTACGTTATATAATTTGGGAATACTATGAAGGAATTATTTAAAAATAATTTTGTTAAAAAACGTAATCTATATTGATCAAAAATAAGGCTGAGAACTTTATATGAAGGAGGAGTTGTATAGTTTGCAGTATAACAAATGCATTAAATCCTCAAAAATAATGGAATAAATAAATAATGCTGAAATAATTCGATTTTATTGGTGAATTTGGGTCTAAAGAAGCATTTAAAGTGATTTATAGCAAAATTTCAAATTAATGTTTTAATTTTAAACGTCTACAAATTTGAAATTTTTCGTTTAAAATTTTATTCCAAAAAATGGATGAAATTGAGATCAGCGATTGTTCTTTCAGCGAAGACTTCGATGACAACCTTACAGACCAGCCGGTTGATGCCGCTGATATACAAAATCTCCAATTAGAGAATAGCAGGCTTCAAGAAATAAATACACAATTACAGGCTTCGATTGATGGCCTGAAAAACCAATTAAGCGAGGCCCTTAACGCCGTTAATGCGACAAAAGGAATTACAAATCAACTTCAAACACTTAAATCACAACTTTCGGATGCAAATGATAAAAACGCGCAATTAACACAACAAATTAACGAAATCACAGCAGACGGAACAAGTTCTATCAATAAAACATTACAGCAAGTCACAGCTTTGGAATCTGAGAGAGATCAGTTAAATTCCGAACTTCAAACTATTACAGAGCAGAGAAACAGACTCAGAGCTGATAAGCAATCCATCAAAATGGAGCTCGATGAGAAATCGATCGCTATTGAAGGACTTTATGATAAACTTGAAAAATCAAAAGAATACAAGAAGAAACTTCAAGCCAAGATAAGCGAATTCGCAACAACAGTTACAACTCTTCAAGAACAGATTGAGAAATCCAATGCAAAAGCTCAACAAGACGAGAACGAGAAATCATCTCTCAAACAAGATATTGAAACACTCAAAATCCAAATCAGAGAACAAAACAAGACAATAAAAGACCTCAAAGGCGAAATTAACTCATTAAAGCATGATTTGGAAGCAAAAGACAACGCATTTTCGCAAATCGAGGAACAGTTCGAATCACAGTCAGTTGAGATAGAGGATATGACAAAGGAGAAGCAGAGGATCATTTTGTTATTGCAAAAACAGTCTTCTGCGATTTCTACAGCTGAAATCAGAATTGAATCACTTCAAAAGGAGACTCAGATGATTGCAGCAAAGAATCAGCAAAAGAACAACAGAGCATGCACAAAAGCTGATATCTTAGAGCTCAAGATCCCATATGAAGGTGAAATTGGCACAAATTGCGAAAATATGCTCAAACAAACACAATTTCAGCCTGTTCAGAGAGTCCAAATGATCCTCAACGAGTCCGCCTCATACATTCTTGAGTTAGAAGAAGAGCTTCGCAACTTAAAGAAGAATCACGATGCTGCATTGAAAGAAGTTGAAACAGCAATCGATAATTCCGAATTATGGCGCCAGATCGTTGATGCAATCTCCGCAGACATGAAGCAGCTCATTATCAAGGGAAGTGTGGACTCAGAGCCGGTTTCTAATGATGAATTTACTGAGTATATCACGAATAAATGCAGTGAGATTGATCCAATGATCAAAGAGCGCGTGATGGGTGATCTGCACTTCATTTCGAATGATTTCTTCTTCTCTGATGATATCACGAAGAAGAAGATCGAAATCCAAACAATCGCTGATCAATCACCAACATCTTTTGCTATCTTAACAGCCCAGTTTTTGTCAAACTGCGCATTAAGACAACAGATCGCTAAATGCAATCAGCAGAGTGAACCATCAATTGCGTCAAACCCACAGATTGTTGTTGAAAGAGGATTACCTACTAACGAAGTTTCTAACACCTTTTCTGCTTTCGATGATGGAGCAATGACATTTCAGGAGCTTCAAGACAAGCTTGCGCAGGCAACAAAAACAGCAAATGCGCACAAGCAGCAGCTTAGAAAGTCCCAGAACGCACAAATGGAGCTTCAGAAGACAGATCATGAGCAGAAGCAGCAAATCGCTCAACTCAAGATCCAGAATGATAATCTAAAGAGCGAACTTGATGTCGCAAACATGAAATTACAAGTTGCACAAAACGAACTTGTCAACAGTGATAAAGTTCAGCAGCCAGAAATCATCGAGAAATCGAAGGAACATGAAGAGAAACTTCGTGCTGAAATCAAGCAGTTGGAAGAAGAACTCAGAAATAAGACTGAGGAGTGCAACACTGTTTCAATGCTCCTCAAGAAGGCTCAAATTGAGCAGACATCATCAATGCTCTCCAAGAATAAGCAGATCAAGCGCCAGGAAGAAAGCTTCAAGCGCGAAATAGTCAATCTCAATGAACAGATTGCAGCAATCGCTCAGGAGTCCGAAGAGAAGAAGAAGAGACAGCGCAGGAAGGAACGCCAAGCAGAGCAACATCATCATCAGCAAATCAAAGATCTTCAGCAGAAATTCGATAACGACAAACAATTGTTGAACCAAACAATTGAATCACTCAAAGAGAAGTCTGCAGTTGCTAACAACACATCTCAGAAGGTCCTGGAGCAAATGTCGCAAGTTGAACAGCAGAACCAGCAGCTCAAGAACGAGAACGCACAGCTTCAGTCCAACATGAAGAATATCCAAGGCGAGATTTCTCAATTAAAGAACCAAATTGCAAAAGAGAAGCAGCAGATTACTGGACAGATGGCTGCCCAGACAATGGTTTATGAGATGAAGATCCAGAAGGCTTCAAAGGAAGCTAATGAAGTTGCAGAGAAGAGAGTTAAGAAGTTCTTGGAAGTTGCTCAAACAACATTAGGAGTAATGTACGATTTCAATGAAGAGCTCAGCGAAGAAGCATTCCAGCACATCATGGAACTCACTAAAGCTGACTTAGAGAAGCTTGCTTACTTCCAAACAGAAGCAACAAAGTTCAATTCCGAGAGGAAAGCATAAGTTCTGATTATAATATTTTGTATATATTGTGTTTGATTTCAAAGATGTGATCTAAATGTGATTTTTTTATAATGAATTTCCAAATTCTCTCAAAATTGAAAGCATACAATTTTCTCAGAAATGCGACTCGATTAAAAAACAAGACTTGTTAATTCTGCTTCAATACCTTGTATGATTATAATGATATTAAAAATAATCTAAAAATTTTTAGGCCTGAAAATATTTATTATGGTGAATTAAATTAAAACACATGTGATTATATACGTAGTCCATTTATGCTGTTTTGAATGCTTTCATTCAATTTGGAAAATCCAGCAAGTGGCGCTATTAATGTCAATGAACAGTTCGCAAATGGATTCAAAGTTTACACCTTAAACTATCCATGTAATAGTAATAGCACCTGTTCTCCTTATACAACAACTTTGCCTCCTGGTAAATATAAATTTGAAGTCATTGGCGCAGGAGGTGGATATGGCATCAATTCGGGGCAAGGTGGAACAGGAGGTTTAAGCACGGGATTTTATGAAGCCAAATCATCATCAAAAGCTTTCTTATATATTGGAGGTAAAGGATCAGATGTTCAATCATATGAAGGCAAGAAAGTGAATATCCCAAGTGGATATAATGGGGGTGGGAATTATGGATTTGATACTTCTACTTCCTGTTGTGGGGATGGTGGAAGTTCAGATATTCTTATCTCTTCGAATGATATTTCTAATAGAATTATTGTTGCAGGAGGGGGTGGAGGTGGCTGCGGAAGTGTATCTTCATCTGGAAGTGGAGGTGGGAATGAAGGAACTCCAGGAACAAAGTTCGATTCATCACAATCGCTAGAAGGAGGGGCAGGAAAGCAATCTCAAGATGGTTTTGCCTATACTTCAAGAGGAACAACTGCTGGACAGCTATATTATGGAGGTTCAGGAGGTACTAATAGGTATTCATATGGAGCGGGAGGTGGCTATTATGGGGGAGGTGGAGGTTTATTAAATGGGGATCATGGAAGTGGATATTGTGGGACAGGTGGTGGTGGAAGTGGTTATATTGGAGGTGTAAAAAGTTCATCGCAATATGGAGTCACTGCATCAACATCTACGTACTCAAATACTGGACATGTCAGATCAAGATTACAGTTAACTTAGCAAGAAGTTAATCCAGTGAGTTAAAAAACGAGTTTCGCCGACTTTGCGTATAAAAATTTAGACAAGCCTCATAATTTCCTCTTACGTTTACTGATTTGAATAAAAATAACAACATCAATACAATACCAGCATACACAACGCTTAAACGAGCTTAGGAAAAGACCCAAATCTCAGCAGAGATTCAAAAGTCGTTACTTTAAGAATTACAAGACAAAATTTTGTTTACTTATCAGAAATGAATTGTGAGAAAATTTGTAGTAAATTGAGAGAAGAAAGGTCACTTATGACAAGTGATAATTATTACGTTGTGGATCCTTTTAATATTGATTAAGAACCGCATACAAGAAGCCTTGTGGATGATTCCTATTCATGATAAAGAAACTAAAATTGGTGTTTCAAACGATACTTTATCAAAATTCGTCGATAATTGGCTCCATAACTATGATGCACAAAAGAATATCGATAGATGGAACAGTTATGGTCACTTCATATGCAAAATCAAAGATGCAAAACTACATTTCATACATCGCAGAAGCACATATCCAAATGCAATCCCATTACTACTTATTCATGGATGGCCAGACAGCTTTGTTAGATACACAAAGCTTCTTGATTTAACAGATTCAAGTTTTCCAATTCATTGGGTCATTCCGTCATTGCCAGGATTTGGTTTTTCTGGCCTCCCTGAACAAGGAATGATGAAAAATTCAGAAATTGCTCACTTATATTATACTTTAATGTACAATGTTCTTGGATATGAGCGTTTTGGAATTTTTTGTGGTGACATTGGATCTGGTGTCGCAAGATATCTATCCGCATATTATCCAAATAATGTCATTGGTTTGCATCTAACAGATGTTGGAATTGTTAGAGAATTATTGACGGCACAACCAGAAAGTTTGTCTCCAGAAGAGTGCAATTATTAGTCTCAAGCTAGAGATTGGATGCAAAATGAGGGTGGATATATTTCAATTCAGAGCACAAAGCCACAGACACTCTCCTATGCATTGACTGACTCTCTGTTAGGAACTGCAGCGCGGATTCTTGAGAAAGGTGTCGCTTGGAGTGATTGGAGAGAAGATATTGGAATGACTATCAACGATTGGACAGATAACACAGTTGTTTACTGGATGAAACATTCTATTGGAACTTCCGTGCGCATGTATTATGCAAATAGCCATGGTTTGCCTCAATTACACTCAATCACTGTTCCAATGACAATATCACTCTTCCAACATGATATACTATTACCACCAGTTACGTGGGTTAGCAAAAAGTATCCTCACGCTAAAATCATATCTCACGAACTGGAGGTCATTTTATTGCACTCGAAGAACCAGAATCTTTCCTTCAAGACATCTCTTCTTTAAATAAGAATATTGAGTGCAAAGCTTTGAGTTAATAATCTAAATTTTAATTTTGTCAACTTTAAAGGATGTAGAAAAAGAATCATATCAAGTCATTGAATTGATGATGTGATGCGGATTCGCAGTGTTTGCATCGATAAATGATATGTATCGGCAGAAAAAAATAATGAAATGAACTCCAATACGTAATTCACAGATGAAATATAAGGAACCGGTGTAGATATAGCGAATTTTAAGACAAATTTGGATGGATGTGCTAGTTAATTTTTGAAAAAAATAATTTTATCACCGATGGTTATCATTGCAATGTTTTTCAGGTTATATTTAGGTCTTACTTCACTTACTTCATATATGCCATACCATTCTTAATAAATAGCTGAGTTTATGGCCTAATTGCTATATTCTGGCTACTTTCATATCATCGATACAGAGAAATTTAGCATGGTCCTTGGACAAAGATGACCCTAATATCACCTTTGAGTGCAACCTAGTTTTTTGATGCTTGTTCGAGTCCAGTCCTTTCCATTTTTTTTCCTTTTTGGATTTTAAACGTTAAAATTTAAAATGGATGATCTTTATGCTTTTCTTCATAATATCGCCATGGAAAACAACATCAAGTTCATATTCATAGAGAAGATTGATAAACTCGGGAAAAAACAGCGCCTTGTGCCTTGTGTTTTGGCGTTAGCAGAAAGTTCTTTGTATATCGCGAGTAGAAATGTGTTTAACAAATGCAAACTCACACACTTATACTCACTAATGGATTTGAAGCTCGTTGGATTCATACAAACATCGATTGCAAATCTAGATTTCGGTACAAAACAATTAAAATTCACGGCGACGAATTCGAAATCATTAGTAACGCAAATACTCAGCCAATCTAGAAGACTTTTAACTGATGAAGAGTTTTCGAGCATATCTATAACAGCTGACTTTCCAGATCTAGCAAAATCGTCTCCTCAATCTTTCTTGTGGAGATTGCAATTGCAACTCAATCAGCTGAAGACACCAATGGATATTTCGTGTATAAATAACTTACAAACGGATATTTTCTACCAAAATGACACATTTAAGTTTAATGAATTACCAATGAACGAAAATGTATTTCCAATCTTCTTCAATGCACTCTGTTTGAACTCTGGATTCAAGCAAGTGGTGTTTAATTCAATCACAGAGTTTGATACTTTCGAAATTCTCTCAAAATACTTTAACTTCGCCAGCAAGATTGAGAAACTGACGTTCAAACATGGTCCTACACAGTTTTTCCCTAATTTCATCGAAAAGTTTTCAAGAACACAAAATTCAAATCTCTGTTCAATTTCTTTCATCAAATCCGAAATTTCTGATGTGGAACTTATTGTACTTTTCTCCGTTGTCCGTCCAGATAAATTAACAAGCTTGACATTTGCAAAATCAATTTCACATAAACAAATCATGAACTTAACATCACACGAATGTTTCTTCAACCTGCGCTCACTCACACTTCAAGGAGTTGCTGATCTCAACATAGATGCATTTGCGCCATTCACTCTTGACTTGCATTCGCTTTCTATTTTGGATTGCGGAAATGCGACTGTTGGATCTGTTATTAATGCTTTATCTAAATACCAATCACACAATATTCACTACTTATGTGTCCACTCTGCACAATGCGGTCCCGCAATTACTAAATTACCACCAAAACTCAGACATCTTGTTGCTGATGACGTCGAATGGGGAGTCAATGAATTTTCAAAGTTTATTTCACTTTGTGCAAGCTCACAGATCCCTCTAGTTCTTTCTGTTGCTCACGCGAAGGTTCCTGATATGGAGAACTGCATTGCGATGTTCACGCAACTTCCAACTTCCAATATTTGCGGTATTACATGGGATGGAAATTTAACAAATTCTTCTTTGATCGTTTTCCTCAAAAAAGGACCTTTGAAGTACGTCAGCATGAGTGGATGTCCCAGTAAGATACCAATAGGAGACTTATGCATGCTTCTTGATAATAACAATACAATAGAAACTCTCAGAGTCGAAGGAACAAAGGAAATATCATTGGATGATATAACTCCAATTTGCGATATGCTGCCTTTATTACCATCTTTACGCGAGTTTGATATCGCTTATCAGAAAATTTCCAATGCAGAGATTAAGTATATGAGCGAGAAATTGGCATTATGCGAAAGAATCGAGAAAATTGGATTCCAAGGAACAAATGCCACATCAGTATCACCTTTCATCGATTTTGCAGCATACATGATGCTTAATGGAAGAAAAGTTTCTATTGTTTGGCCATATGAGGATATATTACGAATTACTAATGAAGGAAAGATGACTCAGGACGAAGAATCAGAGCTATTGGCTCGTTTCCAATATGCAGCAGCGGATGGAAATATAACAAATCCGTTTGATAAACCATTTTCTGTTTTCTGTGGAAATATGAGCATAGAGTTCCCGAGAGTTCTCACCTCAGAGAAACTGAAGATGGATGATCACACAGAAGCTTATGAAATATTCGAAGAAACAGTCACAGAAACGCAGAGCCACTATGGTTCAGTCCATCCAATTCAATTTGCATCGCGTGCACCAAGATCAAGAAGGAGAGGTCAAAACAAGCCACCAGCACTTGAACAGAAGAGTGTAAAGAATGCTAAACAATGGAATTTCAATGATGATGAAGATGACGAAGAACATCCAGCGAAGAACGAAGATCTCAAGTCTGTAAAGCAATGGAATTTCAATGATGAAGATGATTTTGAGGAAGAAGAAGAGTTAGTTGCAAAGCCAACGAAGAAATCTTCAAACAAAACACAGAACAATGAGATGGAAAGCCAGAAGCGTTCACAGAGAAAGAACAAGAAACTTGGAGAAATGGATTGGGAATTTACATCTCTTGCAAATAAACAACAGCAGCTTCCCGAGAGAACAGAAGAAGATAAACCAGCAAAGAAAGTAAAGAAGGCTAAAAATGAAATCGAGGAAGAGGAAAAACCTAAAAAGAAAGGCAAGAAGGCACAAATAGAGCAAGATGATGAAGAAATTGAGGAAAAGCCAAAGAAGAAAGGAAGAAAATCTAAAGCAAATGCTGAACAGAAGCCAAAGAAAAAGACAAAGAAAGTTCAAAATGATTCAGAAGGTGATGATATTGAACAGAAACCAAAGAAGAAGTCAAAGAAAGCTAAAAATGATTCAGATGATGAAGTAGTTGTAAAACCTAAAAAGTCAAAGAAAAAAGCTCAAAATGTTTCAGATGATGAAGTTCCGGAGCCAAAGCCAAAGAAGAAAGGTAGAAAATATCAAGCTGAAGAAGTTCCTTCTAAGAAGAAAGGAAAGAAAGCTAAACAAGATAACGATGATGATAGCGAAGAGAAGCCAAAGAAGCAGAAAAATCAATCCGAAGAAAATGTTAAGGAAAGAGATCTCCAACAAGATGATAATCAAAAGTCATTCATCATCGATGCCGGAAATCGTGTTGAAGGAACTCCGGTTAATGTTAATTTCACAACTAAGCCTGAAATTGAACAACCGCCAGCAATTGATAACTCAGCCTTCATCAGGAAGACTAACATAGACTTTTCACTCAACGTTCTTTTGAGATCAATGACTTTATAAAATTATTTTGTTTGTTTTTATTATTAACTAATTCTTTATTTATCCGCATAGATTCAAAATCATTGCAATTTATTTGATTTAGAATACCCTACTTTTCCTACTTTTAGACTGCTCAAGAAAACAAAAGACGTAATTTTTTCAGATATGGATAAGAGTTTTTTGATTTTAAATCAGCCATAATTATAGAGGGGTATTGTGTCTATTAATGAATTAATTTGTTTATACGGATCGAAAATTGTCCGACCAGAATGTTTATGGATTGGAAAAGCAACATTTTTGCTTTGTCTTCTGGCAATACAAATATGCAAAAAATCGGGCCTCCGGCCAACGAAATCACCAAATTAATTTCAAAGAATAACTTATATGTCCCCCTCCCTTTTCTTTTTCCTTTTCTCTCCCTCTTCTCTTCTCCTCTTTCTCTTTTATTTCAAATTTCGTATTGTTGTTCTTTTTTTAAATTTTTTCGATTAAATTGCATTGAAATGCAGTTCTCTCTAGTCATTATTTTTGAAATTTTCTAATATGTTAAGAACAATATATAGTGTTCTGCACAAGCATATATCATGAATGATACTTTTAAACTGAAAATAATATCATTCTATTTTAGGCATGAAACTAGTGTTGCTTGGAATGTCACTTTTGTTGCTCAAGTTGTCACTTTCCGAAATGGAATTGAGAGGAAAAGAACGATTATTTACGATTATTGTTCGTCAGATTGTTCAAAAACGATTATTGTCCATTAAAAGTGACATACTTTAGGCAGCCCCTTTAATACTTTGGGTGAATAACCCAACAATGTATTGAAAAATTTGAGATTTTGAAATTTTTGGAGCATCACATTTTAAACCTAAAATAAATCAATTTGCATTATTTATTTTTCAAAAAATTTCAAGATTTTTCTATTGAAAGATCAAAAAACACAAAAAATGACATAAATAATGTTCAAAACATCATAGTTGGGCACTCAATGGAGAGAAAAAAATGGCCGATAAATCTGGTCGGACAATTTCCGATCTGTATCAATGCTTCAGTAATACGTCGAATACCTTTCTAAATCGAATGTGTAATCACTTAATCTGCAGCCTTTAATGTCAATAATGTTTTTAATAAATGTATCCTTATCATCTTCATAGTTTAATGCGTCACTGATGACTCTAATTTTGTTGGAAATCTTTAATATTTCACTCGTCTAGTATTGATACTGAAACACTTCTTTTGGTCCTGTTTTAATTTGAAGCACTCAGGAAAGTCCCTCAACGGCTTCGATATAACAGTGTATGAATCTTTAAAGAATAGTTGTTTATTATTGAATTCGCCCTGAATTAACATAGTACGTGATCCCTTAATGATAGGTGTACCTGTGATTTTATCGAGATACTTTAATATAAAATTAATGTCATACGATAAATTGTGAAAATATATACTAGACTCTTATCTTCATGTCTATCAAGAAATTCGATCGCACAATCATCACCCCAAATACTCTGTGGATTTGTTCCTTCATCATTGTCGAAACAAATGTTAAATGCTTTATGCACTCCATCAGTTGAACATTCAAAGTCAGCGACCAAATACTATAGCGTTCAATTTTGAACATCATTTCAAATTTTGAAGAGAAAAGAATTTCGAAAATGATGAACATTTTTGAGAAGAGCACTTCGAAGCTGCCTAAAGTAATGTTACTTTTCCAATCCGTAATTTGTTTTTTAGAATAGTCAATTTTTGGGTAGAAAAACAGAAATAGTGCAATTCTTGTAATTTAATTTTGAATAAAGCTACCTTTAGATTTTTTTCCGTAAAACTTTTTCTCACAAAATTCAAAAAACAACAACTGACAAATTTATAAAATAAAAAAGTATACATTTTTAAATGGATTTTAAATCATATATGTGATATTGATCTATATTTACATAGTATTTTAGTGACCATTTTTATTTTAATTTTCAAGCCATTCAATTTTTCAATTTTTTATGGACTTTAATGAGCTTTCACAAAGTGATGTTGAAACGATGTCATTGATGCCTGTTTTATACTATGGCTTTCTAAGGATATCAGAAGCCATAGGTGTGACTCTCGATGATATTTCTACGACTGAAGCAATTTTAACCTTATTTGTTAAAAGATCTAAAACATATCAGACTTTCAAAGGCATTCCTGTATTAATCGAAAGATCTAACACTAACTATTCATCTTATCTTTGGCTTGATAGCAGACTTCAATATTTGAAATCTCTTCCAAATGTTTGCAAAACGTCCAAAATTTTTCCAAAAGCTATAACAACATATCGATCAAGGATTAAATCTGCTTTTAATACCTTGTTCAAAGATTCTGCATATTTGACACATAGTTTCGGAAAAGGGTCCGCTCATGAAGTGGCACTTATGGGCGTGCCAGATCATACCATTAAATCTATGGGTCGTTGCAAATCTAGTGTATATACTCGCTACACGGGTTTAAATATGCGAGAAGCAGCTCAAAAGATCGCAACAATAATATAAACTTTGCTTTTTTTTTTAAAAAAAAAATCCTTTTGAATTTTGTGAGAAAAAGTTGTCGAAAAATAAATCTAAAAAGGTAGCCGTTTCAATTCAAAATTGCATAAACGATAATTCTTTAATCTAAAAGGAGGAAAAGAAGGGTATAATCTTGTGCAAAGAGAGACTATTATGAATAGGAGGGTCAAAAATGCTATGAGGGGGCCAATCTCAATTTTTGATAGTATTAATCAAAATTTAAACAAAAATGTATGCTGAAATACCGGCCATACAGAACAAGACCTACGAAGTACAATTAACAATTTAATCTCAGCGCTTATAGACTGTAAATCTCATTAGTATTGTAATTACTTTACTGGATTATCAGTGTTTGCACATCAGTAAATAAAAGACGTCGATCCTTATGTTAAGAAAAGCAAAAGTAAAAATTTTGCGTTGCATTATCATTTTAATGTGATTCAATTCAATCTTTATAATAAAAATCTCAATTCTCATCATTTCTAATATGAACGCAATCATAAATTTCAATTTTAGCACACATATATCTTTCATATTCATGTGAGTGTCGAAGATTCCATTCAGATTTCTCTGGTTTGCCAGAAATGCTTTATAAATGTCTCGCATGTCACATGTGTCCACTGAATTGCTTCCAGATTCAGGCAAAGTTGACTGTAATTTTCCAGATTTAGATGCATTCTAGGTAATTCTTCGATGTTGTAGTTCATCCTTCGATGTTCAAGTTCATTCTTTGATGCCCAAGTTCATTCAACTTCATCCTTAGATGCATTATTACGTCAGTAGAAGCGTTCTTCATGCAATTTCAAATCAGTGGAAACGTCATAGATGTCCTCTCATGTTAATAAAAGCGAC
Source organism: Trichomonas tenax (assembly GCA_023091735.1). Lineage (NCBI taxonomy): Eukaryota > Parabasalia > Trichomonadida > Trichomonadidae > Trichomonas > Trichomonas tenax. Next base: position 3,230 of record JALKBU010000733.1, on the reverse strand, counting down.
TTCAGTTGCAAATTCGATTTGTAACAGTGTTACGTACATCATCTTAAATTAGCAGAAACTACCTAAATATTTCAGTCAATAAAACTGCTTTAGATCTAATATAATCTGTCTCAAAATGTTTTATGCAATTCCTTGAGAATTTGATGTTATTATTTTCAACTAAATTTTCACTTGTATAGTGATTTAAATGAATAACATTAACCCGAATTATGATATTTTTTATATAAATAGCCTTAAAAATACAATAGGGTTTATTATGATTAATTATGCGTGTCAAGTTGCCGGTGTAAAGCTATCAAAAAGCTGGTTACCCCAATTCTCTGTTTTGCCCCCTCCTGGAGGTGGTACGTTATTTTAAATAAATGCATAAATTTACAACACATATTAATAACAAAACATATATATGATAGACAACTTTGTCTACAATAAAATATTAGAATCAAAAATTATTATTTGTAATTTGTCCTGGAATTTCCTCTAACAGGAAGTCCATATTTGGCTTCTGGTGGAGGATTTACAAGTAAAGATGAAATCTGTGACGCATATTTTTCCAAATCGTCCATAACTTCAGTTTTATATTTCATTTTGCGCTCACAAACACTATTAACCTCGTCCAGCATATCATCAGCCATTCTTCCGTATAATGTATCTTCTCCGTTATAAGTCTTTGCATTATAGCATATTAATCTCAAATCATTGACAAACTCTGTGATGTTGTTATAAGAATTTGCATTAAATTTGTATTTAACTGTTTGTAAATCCATTGGCTGTTTAATAACACTGAAATAATCGGGACAATTGTTCAACACTGGGTCTACAGGATCCCTAAACGGTTGACATATTTTCCATTCCCAGAGATCGTCCAATAATCTTTTTGCCCAGCGTTTATCTTCATCATCCATAATAAATGACATGTAAATGTTAACATTTGTCACATAAACTACCTTTGACATGTAATGCTATCGTTCGCAATCTTCAATAAAGGGGGTGATTCTAGATATTTTTGGGAGGAAAAAAGCGATGTTTATTTAATAGCTCAATATTGCTTCTCAAAATATTCTATGAGTTTGATTGAAAAGCGTGTTTTTCAAACAATTTGATCTATCAGAGATAAAAAGATTAAGATTTAAAACGATTTGAGATTCTTTGTATAGATAATAATAAAGATCACTCTTTAATATCTCTTGCCATGATAAAAGCGATGTTAAGTTAATATTCTATGAGTTTGATTTAAAAACGCGTTTTTCCATCAAAAGCTTCTGTATAGAGATGATAAAGGAGGATTCTTTAATATTCATTGCTTAGAATTGTTATTTTTTAAATCATTGGCTCGGAAAATATGATAAATAATATCCTAAGTTGACTACAGTTAGTAATTAGATGTTTGCATTCCTCGTGACTTCGCCACGAGTTCTGCTAACATCTTTTTATATAAATACTGAAATCACAAATTATAAAAACAATAATTTATTAATACTAATATTTACGATAGAGTTAATTTTACAAGCTAGGGTCCCCCCATATAGAGAATAAATTTTTGAATTGCTTACAAAATTAACGTTAAAATTGATTTTGAAACTAATGACTTTATAAAATTTATTCGGTTTTTGAAATAATTTATGACAAACTAACTAACAAACTAAGAAAAGAAAGCGAAAGGAATTTATGAAGTAAGAAATTTGAAAAATAATTTTAGTGGTTATGAGAGAAATTTATTCAGTTTTTGAAAAATAATTTATGACAAACTAACTAACTAAGAAAAGAAAGCGAAAGGATTTGGGGGTAAGGAAATTTTGAAAAATAATTTTAGTGATTATGAGAGAAATTTATTCAGTTTTTGAAAAAATAATTTATGACAAACTAACTAACTAAGAAAAGAAAGCGAAGGGCTTCGCCCACGCCCTAAAGGGTAAGGAATTTATGAAGTAAGAAATTTGAAAAATAATTTTAGTGGAAAATGTTTTACGTTACTTTATAAGTCAAGATTAGGATTTATGAAGTAAGAAATTTGAAAAATAATTTATGACTAACTAACTAATGAAAGAAAGCGAAAGGATTTATGAAGTAAGAAATTTGAAAAATAATTTTAGTGATTATTCTGATTTCTTTTCTTCTTCCTGCTTCTTCTTTTCTTCTTCCTTCATTCTTTTTGCGATCCACCTCGGATTTTTCTGACGTCCTGCAGCAAGTGCTGCTAATTGTTTTTCTGTACACTTACGTTTAGGCTTAACTGGTTTTTCCTCCTTTGCTCCTGTATCAACTTCGGCACTTCGTGCCTTAGGGCTTTCAGCCCGTTGTTCATTCTTTTTAGACTTTCTTGTTTTCGTTGTTGCTTTGAGTTCATGACATTCGGTCTTGGATCTAAGCTCCTTTAATATTTCTTCCTTTAATGTCGATTTCAGAGTTTCAGTATTTATATAAAAAGATGTTAGCAGAACTCGTGGCGAAGTCACGAGGAATGCGAACATCTAATTACTAACTCTACACACACACAAATGAGCCCGTGCGGCTTCGGGCTGGATAGATGACGCCTTTACGTAAAAATGTTAATGGTTTTAATGACTTCAAAACATATTCGGAGTTAGTAATTAGATGTTCGCATTCGTCACGACTGCGCCGTGACTTCTACGAACATCTTTTTAAATATATTTACAGAATTAATTTTACAAGTTAGGTCCCCCCATATAGAAAATAAATTTTTGAATTACTTCCAAATTAACGTTAAAATTAATTTTGGAATTCCTGATTTTATAAAATGTATTCAGTTTTGAAAATAATTTATGACAAACTAACTAACTAACTAAGAAAAGAAAGCGAAAGGATTTGTGGGGTAAGAAATTTTGAAAAATAATTTTAGTGAAAATGTGAGAAATTTATTTAGAAATTAGAAAAAATAATTTATGACAAACTAACTAACTAAGAAAAGAAAGCGAAAGGAATTTATGAAGTAAGAAATTTGAAAAATAAGTTTAGTGAAAATGTGAGAAATTTATTTAGAAATTAGAAAAATAATTTATGACAAACTAACTAACTAACTAACTAAGAAAAGAAAGCGAAAGGATTTGTGGGGTAAGAAATTTTGAAAAATAATTTTAGTGAAAACGAGAGAAATTTATTTGGATTTAATAAACCCTATACCACGTGTAAACAGTAATGTATGGAGGCATGTAATCAGTACCTGAACCGGTGTCGGCAGTGTTTCCGTAAACCGAATGAATGTGACTTCCTGC